>JBAGKK010000453.1:327417-346847 GCA_037177015.1 Euceroptres primus | reverse complement strand
ATTTGAAATTAATTATCTAAACAAAAAAATCCAGACGAAAAGGTTGATTTAATTTGGTCAAAAACAATTATTAACTTTATTTCTGGATCTTTTTGTTGGAAAAACTAATTTGAAATATAAAAAAAATTTGAGGCAAAAATAAAGTAGATAGAAGCTGCAATTGTTTAGAAATCAGTTTTTGAATTCTGAAATTTTTCTCCGTGAAAAGAAGCAAGGAAAAGAGAAGAGAAGAACTAAGAGAAAATAAAAAATTTCAGTTTCTTTTGCGAAATTCCAGATGATTTCCAAGTTTTCAAGGTTATAAAAAAATCAAGGTGAATACGAGGTTTTTAAGGTTTCTAGACACCCTGTGCTACCTGTGCTTTACTGAACTCGTTACTCTGATTTAGTTGCAAAAAGAAGTAATAAGCAATCTCCAGAAATAAATTAAAGTCAGAAAAAAATAAATAAAAAAAATTTTAAATAAGTACACAATGTAAGACTACTTCAGTTTTGTGCGTTCCAAAATTCAATGTAAATCATTGTGAATATATATGTAAAGTTCAAAAATTCCAATCTAACGGATTTACAGTAAGTAATAATAAATTATTGAACCCTCAAGTTTAAAAATATTGTTAAACTGAGAGTGGATGGTCATTAATCTGGAACAGAAGCTTTCAAAACTAGAAAACCGAAACTGGTACGTAGGTAGTGAAAATTAAAGATTAAATTTGGGAATGCACAAATATAAAAAAATTCACATAGGAGTAATAAACTGACTATGATAAAGCACAAAGTTACCTGTTGTTGATGCGCCAGAGTCTGTTTCATCAGGACCATCTTTATACTCTGTTCCATCGCATACTTTTTGGCTCTGTTCACGGTATCTTGTTGCTCTGACGATATCTTCGGTAGACCTCCGCCCAAAATCCCAGGCAAAGTAAGATACTTTGCTCCAGGTCCTGAAAATAAAAATAAAAATATTTTAAACGCCATTATTTTTTTACAGACATCAGTTATTTTAATCGAATGAATCAGATCTTATCAGCAAAACGTCCACTGAATTGTGGAAATCTACATTCAATGGAACTTTAATGAAAGAGACTTCACTATTTTGATTGTCACGATAAATGGATACATCATGAAAAATTTTTACAATTTGAGAGTTTCAATATCTTTTTTTTTTTAAGAAAAAGGAAAAGTCAATTGTAGAAAAAAATTACTTACCAGCGATAACCTGCCCTGTTTGATTAAGATCGTAAATTGGGCCTGGTAAGAAGTCGGAAGCATTTCCTGTGAAGAAATTTTAAATTAGAATATATTTTAAATAACGCCAATGTTCTTCAGTACTTCATCCATCACACATGTCCTCGAAAGTCGTTTTTCTCAGAACAATTGTTTACACGAGTTTCTGTGATGGAAGAGGTAAAACCAAGGGTCGACCAGTTTTTATATTATTTTAAAACCGAAAAAAGAATTTCAAAAGAATTTAAAGAAAGTGATTCTAAATTGACATGATTAAAAATAAATTCTTTACTAACTGTAAAAGATGCAAAGCTCTTTCTATTTGAGGCCATATTCACTTGCAGTGCTGATGCTTCACTTGACAAACAAACAATCTCAAGTTCTCAAAACGTAATAAATCTGTAAAAGTTTTGATACAAAACAAATTTGGAAAATTTGGTCGATTCAAGAAATCACCCTTGTTTTATCGGAGTTTAGTCATGAGAACGGAGTAGGATGAATGTTAACTTGTTCTTAGGGAAAGAAAGGAATTTGTGCCTAAGGAGAACTGACGAAGAAGCATAAAGGGGGATGTAAAATTACGACGCCTCGTAGCAGAATCCACAGCTGGTAGTTCCTCGAAACTGTAAGTTTAAAGAAATTAAAACAGTCAAGTTATGAACGTCTATAAGATTTCTTTTAAGGGCAAAAGATTGTTCTTCGAGAAACAGAATTCTCCTTATTACCCAGCTGCATGCCATCAAAAAGATATTATTTCAGAAATGTGTAACAAACGGAATGATGTTCACGATTGAGACCGATAGAGAGAAGACTCAAAAATCATTGAGTCTTTTCAACAGACAAGTCTTATCTCAAAATGCGTTAAAATCATAATAAAATTCGACTTTATCTTTACATGTCATGCGCATCGTTTATTTGCACCCAAATTACCTACATGACACGACCTATTTGGATTTTCAAGTTTTACTTTTGAATCAGACCAATTTGTTTCTGCTAGTCTCTGAAACAGAAATCAGAACACGTTGGTAACGCTGCGTCAAGATTTCGCAATTTTTTTTTTTACTTTTCGAGTTTTTGGTTTCTCGTAATTCCTACATCACGACATTTCATGTTCTTTGAACGTTCGACTAACAGCTAACCGTGTTCAGGGCTGAGCAATGAAGGTTGCGCGCACAAAATATCCGAGAGACTGAGGCGACGCAGAAATCTGTAAGCACAAAGCAAAGGAGAACACTCTCAGTGCGTTTTCTGCGCCAAATCCTTAAACGTTGCCTTCTCCAACCTAATCACGAGCTAAGCCCTAATACTTTCTATCGAGCAATGGCGATTTTAGGTATCATTTTAAAAACATGATGTCCTCATTTAATCCTTTTATCTATAAAAACTTACCTGCTTCGCTTCCAATCTAGATATAATACATTTAATAATTGCAGGGATCACAGCGGCTCAGTAGATCAATTTATTTTAGGGAAAATAGGAGATCTCTTTTTCGAAAAAGGGGAGCCAATAAATGTTAATAAACAGGGTGTCCAGCGAAATCCAGACTTAAAATTCCCTGACTGCCCTTTGTTTTCCCTGGCTTCTTACCTTCACAAGTTTGAGCTTTTTCGTATAATAAAAAAATGAGAGGCATTTAATATAAAAAAGGTATAAGATTATACTAAAAAAACATCATGTCCAGTCTTTTTTTCAATGAGAAAAAAGTTCCCTGACTTTTAAAAAAATTCCCTGACTTTTAAAAAAATTCCTCGACTTTAAAAAAAATTCCCTGATTTTTCCCTGACAAACCGAATTCCCAAACTTCCTTGAGCGATGAAAACTCTATTAAATGCAACAATATTTTAGAATCTTCTAGAAAATTTTTTATTTTCCATATATTTGTATATTCGTTAAATCTTTTAAAATTCCTGAAAACCCTCTACAATCCAGATTTTTTAAGAATGGTTTAGAATTTTCCACAGACTTCCTGATTCTTCCAAAATCGTCTAAAATTGAGTAAAATCTTCCTGTATTTTCTAAGATTTAAAATTTTCCAGGACCTTTTAAACTCATAGAGATTTCCAGACTCTTCAAGAGTCTTTGAATATCTTCTCAAATCTACAAAAAAAAAACCTCAAAATCTAATATAATTTTCAAAAATATACTATACTGTTTCAGAATTTTTTAGATATCTTAAAAATATTTTGAATTCTGTTCTAAACTTCAAAAACCTTCTGGCTTTTATTTCTGATTTAGGACTTTCAAAAAGAATACAGAATTTTCGGAATTTCTGGTAACAATCTGGAAGATTCTTCAAGATTATGGGAGACTTTTGTAAATTTTAGAGGGTTCTAAATGATTCTGAAAAATTCTGGAAAGTTTTAGAAGCTTCTTACAGGTTATGGAAGAGTTTAGAAGATTCTGGAATAGACTAGTGTATTTTGTAGTACATTAAAGAATTTTAGAATAGTCTTGAACATTTTATAAGATATTATAGGAGAGCTCAGAAGATTTAAACAGATTTTGGAAGAATTCAGATGATTCTAGAATATTCTAGAATAGCCCAGAAGATTTTAACAGATTTTGGAAGAATTCAGATGAATCTAGAATATTCTAGAACAGTCACACATATTTTGGAAAATTTGTATAGATTTCAGATTACTTTGAAAATTCTAAAAGATTTAAGACAATTTTTGGAGTTATTTTTAGATTTTGAAGGATTCTAAAAGATTCTGTAAAAGTTCAAATGTTTTTAGCGGACTTTAGAAGATTCTGGAAGTTTAGAAGGTTCTGAAAGTCTAGAATTCCAGAACCTTTCAAACTCTTGCAGAGATTTCCAGGTTTTCCAAAGTCTTTGAAAATCTTCTAAAATCTCTTTAAAAACGTCCCAAAATCTATTATAATTTTCAAAAATATTCTATCCTGTTTCATAATCTGCTAGAAACGTCAAAAATCTTTCGAATTCTGTTCTATACTTCTAAAACCTTCTAGTCTCTTTCTGATTTTTTGTCCTTTAAAAAAAAAAAAAATCGGGTTTTCGGAAGATTCTTATAACAATCTAGAAGATTCTTCAAGATTATGGGAGACTTTTGTAAATTTTAGAGGGTTCTAAATGATTCTAAAAAATTCTGAAAAATTCTAGAAGCTTCTTAAAGGTTACAGAAGAGTTTAGAAGATTTTAGAAGATTCTGGAATAGACTAGTGTATTTTGTAGTACATTAAAAAATTTTGGAATATTCTTGAACATTTTATAAGATATTATAGGAGAACCCAGAAGATTTTAACAGATTTTAAAAGAATTCAGATGATTCTAGAATATTCTAGAACAGAACAGAATATTCTAGAACAGCCACACATATTTTGGAGAATTTTTATAGATTTCAGATTACTTTGAAGATTCTAAAGGATTTAAGACAATTTCTGGAGTCATTTTTAGATTTTGGAGGATTCAAAAAAAGATTCTGCAAAAGTTCAAATGATTTTAGCGGACTTTAGAAGATTCTGGAACAGTTTGGAACTCCAGGGCCTTTCAAGCTCTTGCAGAGATTTCCAGGTTTTTAAAAGTCTTTGAAAATCTCATAAAATCTTCTAAAACGTCCCAAAATCTGTTTTAATTTTCAAAAATATTCTATGCTGTTTCAGAATATTTTAGAAACGTCAAAAATATTTTGAATTCAGTTTTAAACTTCTAAAACCTTCTAGTCTCTTCCTGATGTTTTTAGGTTTTTCAAAAAATGTACAGAATTTGTCGGAAGATTCTGAAAACAACCTAAAAGATTCTTCAAGATTATGGAAATCTTTTGTAGATTTTGAAGGGTTCTAAATGATTCTGAAAACTTCTAGAAGATTATGAAAGATTTTAGAAAATTATGAAACAGCCTAATATATATTGTAGTATATTAAAGAATTTTGAGATAGTCTAGAAGATTTTATAAGATTATTGTAGGAGAACCTAGAAGATTTTAAAAGATTGTGGAAGAATCCAAATGGTTGTAGAAATTTCTAGAAATCTCGAATATTTTTGAGAATTTTTACAGATTTCAGATAAGGTGTAACCCTACAACCACAAGATTCTATTCTGAATTTTGAAAGCCATTTGATTCTCACTTGTTTTCTATGTGAAGTTGTTTTCTATGTTTTCTTATATGAAACAAATAAGACTGAAGTAACATAATTTTTGAAATAGAACCTTGTGGTTCTAGGGTCGCGAAGTTTGAAAGATTCTAAATGATTTGAGAAAATTTCGGGAGTCTTTTGTAGATTTTGGAAGATTCTAAAAGATTCTGAAAAAATTCTAAAGATTTTAGCAGACTTTAGAAGATTCTGAAACAGTCCAGAATATTTTGAAAAATTTTAATTGATTTTGAAAATATTTAGTTAGGAGGATATTCAAAGAGCCCGGAGGATTTTGTAAAACTATGGGACAGTATAGAATTTTTAAAAAGATTTTTAACAGATTTCAAATAAGTTTTGAAGATTCTGGAAGATTTTAAAAATCTTTTTTAGATTTTGGAGGATTCTAAATATTCTGGAAGAATTTAAAAGATTTTAGAGAACTTTAGAAGATTCTACAATTCACTAGATTCTTTAGAACAGTCTACAATATTTTGAAAAATTTTAATAGTTTTTGGAAATATTTTTGAAGGTTAAAAAGACTGAAAGAATCTAGAATTCTACAGATTTCTAACAGATTTGATTTTTTTTGTTTGTTTGAATTTGTTTGAAAAGATTTTAGAAAAATCTGGAGGATTTTACAAGTCTATGCACCGTGTAGAATTTTTTGAAGAACTTTAACAGATTTCAGAAAAAATTCTAGAAGATTTTAGAAGTCTTTTGCATAAGTATATTTAAGGATTCTAAAAGATTTTCAAAAAATCTAGATTTTAGTCGGTTATGAAAGAATTTTTGAATATCCCAAGTTTCTATTTTTCAAAATTCTTGGAAATTTAATCGGAACTTTGAATAAAAAAAGGGGAGAAAACAAATAAAATTCTCAAACAGAAATTTTAGGAGATTCTGAGAATAATAGGGCAAAAATAGGTAAAAAGTGGAATAGAGGACTGACTGTGATCCCTGTAATTGCATATCGCCACTGCCTTTTCTAATTATAAGTCTCCTTAAAAAATTAGCAAAAAATTGCACAATGATTCTTTAAATTTCCAATGCAAGAATTTTCTTTATCCTTTTTTTTTTAAAATTACTTTACAGGACGAGACTCATAATTAGCAAGACTGGAAAAAACTATCCTAAAATGCTAACCTATCTAAAATTTGTGAGTATTTGATACTCGACATTAGACGCTGTGTCAGTAGGAGTTTGTAAAAACTCAGATTTGTTCTGTTCAACGTATGTAGCGTTCTCTTTCTTTGTTTGGCGCACGCTCATGATCACAGCTCAGTCGAAGGCCACAGATTCTGTACTGTCTCTCCGCTGTAACATCTCAGAACAGAAGGACAACCATACATTAGTTTTATTTAGGGCCAACGGTCGCCTATCACCCTAGCCTACCAAAAATTTATTGTGAAACTGCAATTAAGCCATTCGACAATTACGAACAAATAGCTAGCGCATAAAATAAAGCTAGCTCTTGACTGCCTATCATAGAGAAACAAATGTTTTCCTCCCACAATTCCTCTGTACATAATACATTACTCGCGTTGTTGCTTCTGCATTCACCGTCTTTTCCATCTGTATTTTTATGTGCGTACACTGTACAGTTTCCTATAGTACATGTACAAGAAAAGAATAATAGGTGGGAATAGTAAAATACCTTCTGCTCGGAACTTCTTGCTTGGCGACTCTGCAAACTCTGCAAACTCTGAATTGTTTTGCGTTGACATCTGGAAATAGACAATCAAAAATTAATATTGTTTATGTTTATTAAAGTTTGTGTATTTTCAAACTTCATAACATGATTGTCAAAACGTTTTCTTGATATTTATATAGTTTCGAATAGTCACTATATTTTAATTAGTAGCTATTTATTTATTTATTTTTATTAGACTTTTGATGAACATGTATACAGAAAATGACATTCATTCGATTGGTTCATTTTTATTGCAATAGATTCCTTTTTTCTCTCACAATGTTAATAATACAATATTAATTACTTTACCACACACAACTGATTTATTAGTTTATTATTTATTAGTTTAATTTACCATTTAATTATGAATTAGGTTATGGCTATTAATTTTAAACTAAAAACTTTTTAGATGTTAGAAATAATATGTAAACTTTTTCTTGTAGATTGGGTCATTTGAATAGCTTGAAAAGGATCCGTAACTGCATCGAAATGTTGCCAAATTGCAAATGTTATACATTTGCAATTGTGACCGACACGCCGATAAAAACGTTTTGACAATTAAAGAAAATAAGGTCGCAAATCTAACTTTTAATTAATTCATAACATGATTCTAAAAAAATCCTGAAATTTCACTTTCTGTAATGGATAAAATGAACATTTAACACATAAAATTCTTAAGTTTTGCCATATTACATTTTTGAACATTTTGAAACTAGAAATCTAATTATAAATACACTCCATCAGTTAAAGTATTAAAAATACAAATAATGCTTGAAACGGTTTAACAAACAGTTGCATAATGGTACATCAACATTGTGTCAAACTTTATTACCATTTTCTATTTTCCTATTTTAAAGGCGGAATATTATTTTATAAAATATTTTTACGAAAAGGAAAATTCTGGCAGGATTGCAAGGTAAATTGATGTGCTTAGCAAAAATCAATAACTTCAATGGCATTAATTTTGATCGAATATCGAATCTTCCACAAAGTCCCAGAAACGTGTTATTTATAAATACAAAATGATTTAAATAATATTTTCATAAAGTGGGGCCCTAAGCCTTGCAGAATACAAAATAAAAGGAAAATGAAATTAGGAATAATGCCAACGTCGCCATGACAGAGAAATTGGCTAATGTATGTTGAAAAGTCAGAAGCATTTATGAGAATTAGAACGATCTACTCACCATTGACATTATACCGTTCATTTTATTAGAGGATTTACTCCTATACCTTACACTTCTAATTACACTGATTTAAATATAAGTTACTTTTCGGTACGTAAATGTGTGAAAAATGAAGACACTCGTTCCTTGCTCGCGTCCTTTCCGGAAGTTCCGTAGGAAGTTGACTTCAGTTGTTTTTCGCGAATTCAAAACAAGACCAGAAATAAACATAAATAGTTCACTCAAGAAAAATAAACACTAATAATATATTAAACAAAATTTAATTTATTATTTATTTAATTATAGTTTTAAATATTTCAGGCAACTTTAAAAAACGAATTTTAAAATAGTTTTTGACTTGCGTAGTTTCCAGCGACCTGTCATATTTCCGCATTGCATGCATTCGTAGGTTATGGTTTTTGCCGATTAATATAAAACCTATAAAATACTCTTAATTATGGCAAACGAAGGTATTCAAGTAAGAATAACCAGCGATGAAAAGGTAAATCTTTTAAGCTAATGATAGATATAATTATTTTTTATACTTATACGTACTTTCAGGTTATTTCTTAATTATGTTCTGATACGTTCCGTACGTCTGTTAATTCTGTCATATATATTTATCAACTTTATAGATCTAAATTTATACTTCAATTTTTAAAAATAACTAGTTTTCCACAATTTATTGTTCGTTTCCTAACAGGGCAAAGGACTTTTTGCACTTCGTTCGTACAAAGAAGGTGACACTATTCTAGAAGAAAAACCATTCATTTGTTGTCAATTCTCCTGGAATGCAGAATATGGATATTTAGCCTGCGATAATTGCCTGAGACCGCTGGAAAGTGCTGAGGAAAATGCGCGTCGACTTTCTGGAAAATCGGATATTATTCTGCCCTATCCAGAATGTTGCGAAACGAAAAAAGAATCAATCACAGAATGCGAAGCCTGTGGAGTAAAATATTGTGGCAGCGAATGCAAATCTGAGGCATTTCAGAGGTAAATTAAAAATTAATTATCGGTAACAGTTTCAAATAATATTATAGGCTTGCCAGCAACGTTTGAGATTTAAAAAAGTGGAAAGTGGCCATTTTTTCAAAAAAGTGACCAAGAAATTTTCGGTTAGATTTCCCAACGAATTTTTAAATTTTCAACAAATTAAATTTCTGGAATTTCTCCAGAATCTTACAAATCTTCGATTCGAATCTTACGAATCTTCTACAAATATCTTTCGATTCCTATCTAGAATCTAAAAAAATACTACAAAAATTTATAGACTTTCAAAATCTTTAGACCTCTCTAAAATTTTATAAAATCGTTTCTGAAATCTGCCTTATTTCGACAACCTTTTAGAATTGTCTAGAATACTTATTTTAAATTTTCCGAATACTTGTAGATTCGTTAAATCTTCTCGAATCCCTCAAAATCTTTTAAAATCTTCTAGTTTCTTTTTTTTTAATTTTTTAGCTCTTTTGAACTTTTACAGAAATATCCTGAATTTTTGTCTTCTAAAATACTCAATCATTTTTAGGACCTTCTAAGAAAATCTTTCCGGATCTTTTGAACTCTTACAGAAATATTCAGTATTCAGTTTTCTGAAATTTTCAAATAAATCCCAAAATTTATTATAATTTACAATTTTCAAAAATATTCTACCCTGTTTCAAAATCTTTTGGAATCCTGAAAAATCTTTTGAATTCTGTCATAAATTTCTCAAATCTAGTCTCTTCTAGGGTTTTTTTTTCTAGATTTTTAGAAAGAATGTAAAATTTTAGAAAGATTCTGAAAACATTCTAGAACATTTTTTTTAAGATTATGGGAGTCTTTCGTAGATTTTACAGGATTCTAAATGGTTTTATGGAAATTTGGAAATTTTAAAATTCTGAATATTTTCGAGGATTCTAGAATATTCTTGAGGATTCTCGAATATTCTGTAACATTCTACATTTTGTAGAACATTAAAGAATTTTGGGGTATTAATGAAAATTTTATAAGAACTCAGAAGATTCTAAAAGTTTGTGGACGGATCTAGAAGAATCTTGGTGGTTGTAGAAGATTCTAGATCAGTCTCGAATATTTTGGAGAATATTAAAGAATTTTGTAATATTCTTGAAGATTTTTTAAGATCATTATATGAAAACTCAGAAGATTCTAAATATAATGGAAGAGTCCAGAAGATTCTGGACTCTTGTAGAAGATTCTGGAACAGCCTCGAATATTTTGGAGAATTTTGACAGATTTCAGATAAATTTGGAAGATTCTACAACATTTGAGAAAATTTCGGGAGTCTTTTGTAGATTTTGGAGGATTCTAAAAGATTATAGAGAATTCTGGAAACCTTTAGAAGATTCTAGAACGATCTGGAAGAGAGCAGAACATTTTAGAGGATTTATAAGATTCTGAAACAGCCTCGAATATTTTGGAGAATTTTGACAGATTTCAGATAAATTTGGAAGATTCTACAACATTTGAGAAAATTTCGGGAGTCTTTTGTAAATTTTGGAGGATTCTAAAAGATTCTGGAGAATTCTGGAAATCTTTAGAAGATTCTAGAACGATCTGGAAGAGTTCAGAACATTTTAGAGGATTTATAAGATTCTGGAACAGCCTCGAATATTTTGGGGAATTTTGTCAGATTTCAGATAAATTCGGAAGATTCTAAAAGAGTTGAGAAAATTTCGGGAGTCTTTTGTAGATTTTGTAGAATTCTAAAAGATTCTGGAGAATTCTGGAAACCTTTAGAAGATTCTAAAAGGATCTGGAAAAGTTCAGAACATTTTAAAGGATTTATAAGATTCTGGAACAGCTTCGAATATTTGGAAGAATTTTGACAGATTTCAGATAAATTTGGAAGATTCTACAAGATTTGAAAAAATTTCGGGAGTCTTTTGTAGGTTTTTGAGGATTCTAAAAGATTCTGGAGAATTCTGGAAACCTTTAGAAGATTCTAGAACGATCTGGAAGAGTTCAGAACATTTTAGAGGATTTATAAGATTCTGGAACAGTTTATAATATTTTCAAAAATTTAAATAGATGTTGCAAACTGTTTTAAGGTTAAGAAAACTGAGAGAATCTGGAAGATTATGGATCAGACTGAAATTGTAGAACATTCTAACAGATTCGAAAACATTTTTGAAAATTATGGAAAATTTGGAGGATCTTGAAAGAGTCTGGAGAATTCTGGAAGACTTTGGGATAATGTAGACTTTTCTGAAGAATTTTAACAGATTTCGAATAAGTTTTGAAGATTTTGTAGAATTTTAGGAAATTTTGAGTCTTATAGATTCTGGAGGATTCTGGAAACCTTTAGAAGATTCTAGAAAGATCTGGAAGAGTTCAGAACATTTTAGAGGATTTATAAGATTCTGGAACAGCCTCGAATATTTTGGGGAATTTTGTCAGATTTCAGATAAATTCGGAAGATTCTAAAAGATTTGAGAAAATTTCGGGAGTCTTTTGTAGATTTTGGAGGATTCTAAAAGATTCTGGAGAATTCTGGAAACCTTTAGAAGATTCTAGAACGATCTGGAAGAGTTCAGAACATTTTAGAGGATTTATAAGATTCTAGAACAGTTTATAATATTTTCAAAACTTTAAATAGATGTTCCAAACTGTTTGAAGATTAAGAAGACTGAGACTATCTGGAAGATTATGGATCAGACTGAAATTGTAGAGCATTCTAACAGATTCGAAAAATTTTTTGAAAATTATGGAAAATTTGGAGGATCTTGAAAGAGTCTGGAGAATTCTGGAAGACTTTGGGATAATGTAGATTTTTCTGAAGAATTTTAACAGATTTCGAATAAGTTTTGAAGATTTTGTAGGATTTTAGGAAATTTTGAGAGTCTTTTATAGATTCTGGAGGATTTTCGAATTATAAACTTTTAGAAAGTGACCAAATGCAAAAAAGTGATTAAAAGTGACCTCTTCTAAAAAAAGTGATCAAAAGTGAAAAAAATGACTCGCTGACAGGCTTGATATTAAAACCACAAATTTTGTAACAATGGATATTTTTAAAACACCGTCAATAATTTTTTAAAATTTTAGATACCATCAAACTCTCTGTCTGCAATCAAGAGAAAAAAACCAACTTCACCCACTCGTGCAATTAAACGAAACTTGGAAACAACTACATTATCCTCCAGAAACTGCAACAATAATGCTACTGGCAAGAATGGTTGCATTAGTGAATCAATCCAGTGACAAAACCAGGGTAAAATCTGTTTTTTCTCAATTTTGCCACCGAACAACCAACGAAACACAAGAAATTGCGCACAATCTGCTGGGAGAAAAATTCGTCGGTCAAATCGACGTATTAAGAGAAACCATGCAGAATGTTTTAAACACCGAGTTTGTACAAGACGTAAGGCAAAAAAATTTGTATCCCTTGTAATTTTTACGTAACTTTTTATGATTGCAATAAAATTAATTTGTTTCAGTGGTTTACACCCGAAGGCTTTAAAAGTTTGTTGGCTTTAGTGGGCACAAATGGCCAAGGCATCGGTACAAGTTCATTTAGTCGTTGGGTGAGAAATATATCAGCCTTGGAATTACCGAACGACCAAAGAATGCAAGTTGACAAACTCATTGACAAAATCTACGATGACATGGAAGAAGGTATTTCATAATTATTCTAAAAATTCTAAACTCGGTTTAGATTTTAGAAACAGTAATAAAAGTTCCTTTTTTTCTTGCAGTTGTTGGATCATTTCTGAATAACGAAGGTTCTGGTCTCTATGCTTTACAGTCAACGATAAACCACAGTTGTCTGCCAAATGCAGTGGTTGAATTCCCATATTCAAACAGCACTTTAGTATTGAAGGCAACTCGAGATATTCAACCGGAAGAAGAGATTTGCATTGCGTATCTGGATGAATGTCTCTTAGAAAGAAGTAGACATTCTCGTCAAAAAGCTCTAAGTTCACTGTATTTGTTTATTTGCCAGTGCACTAAATGTCTGTCACAGGCCGACGATCCTGACGTTACTTCTGACGAAGATTACGACGATGACATGTCCGATTGAAGCATAAATTTACACCAATTTCTATCGCAGAAAATCTCAATAAATCATTTACACACATTTTAATTAAAATAAGTTTTTTCAAACAATCACGTGTCACCATTTTTACAAATCTAAGTAAAAAAGCTAATTTACCAATTTAAATTTGTTAAAGCAAATATCATTTGCTAGATGTCATAATTAAAATTAGTTTTTTTAAATAAACTTAATTTTCCTAAATAACCACCTTATAAATTGGAGTTTACTAAAAAGTATAATACATTTTTGACTGTACAAATTGAAGAAACCTATAACCCTTTGATTACCAAAATGTAGACTACTATAAAGACGTATTTACCGGTATAAAATTTACTAACTCCTAGTAATTTAGTAATCGAAGGATTAGAAGTCTCCGTTTCAAATTCATATTAGGGACTACCTACGTTGCATCAATCTGAGGAAATTGTTAAGAAAATCACAAAAATGATTCGTCTATTGGAGGATTTCAATTTTCTTGGATGGTAAGTTGATTCCTACCTGTTGTCATCCATTGTGACAAATAAAGGGGGATTGGAAATGCAAGGATCTTACGCTCTGCTAGATTCTCTATAAAATTTGCTACGTTGTGACTGCGAAACTCCCATCTGAAAAGAAAATAACGCACAAGTGAATTTAATATTTAAAAACTCAATTTACTATTTAAAAACTCAATTTACTATTTAATTTTCTCGACTTATGTTTTTTCTAAAACTCACCCAAGAAAAATCTTTTTATTAGGTAGTTTTGCAATCGCTTCCTCTTCTTGCCAGGTCTGATCAACGCTATCTAAAACTAATGATTCCAAGGTCGGCGGTTCGTCCCCAAAACATTTCTCCATGTATTCTCTTCTGTGTTTGTCTTGTGTTAAATCCATACCCATTTTCCTGTAAAATTAAATATCAAATACAATAAATAAAAAGTCAACATTTTGCGATTAATTTTTTTTTTTTAATGGAGAAACTTACGTGATTACTGGTTTTGAATCTTGATAAGGTGTAAGCTCAGTATTTGCATCAACTGCACCTTGTCTCTTTTGCCAAATGAATTTAATCAGTGAAGGGAGATCTTTGCCGGATAGTTTAACTTTTTTGCTGCTATTATGCCCCATGGCGTGTGTAATTGCTTGAATACAATCACTACTCACTGCTCTCTTCGAGCAGAAAAAGTGTTTTTGACCCAAAAGCAAGGCGAAGAAAACCGGAAAAATACGCACCTGTCTTTTTCTTGGTTTTTCTTTTATCGCAGTAAACATAATGCCGTCTTTGCAGGTGGCTTGCACTTCCACTTGCACGCTTTGCAGAAGAAAAAACTGTGTTACTTTATTTTTTAGGTCCCGTTTTGTCATAAAATCCATTTCATTATTCGAACTTTTTAATTCGTAACAGTGCCACGTTTTTCTCGTATGGTGTCTGCTAATATCTGAAATAATTAAAAATAGTTACATGGATTGCAGCGGTTCAGTAGTGCAGTTTAAGCGGTTCAGTAGTTAAATTTAAGGCCAAATAGGGGATTTCTTTTTAGAAAAAAGGAAGAAATTTGGTTCTTTTAAAACTACAAGGGAAGCCAATAAAAGTTAATAAGCACAATATTATTATAAGAAAACTCAAATTCCATTACCAAAGAAAATTAGATTAACTGCAACTAAACCAGAAATTAAATCATGAAAATATTATCAAAGGCTCTTCCATATTCCCAAAAAATAATTTAAATGACACGTTGCAGTTAACGAAAAGAGAAGTTGCAACATCAAATATTTCAGAACAAAAAATGTGTAGACTAAAAATTAACGACATACAAAAATTTTCGGCTGCTGAAATTGCTGACAAGAATTTAAATTTCTGATTTATGAAATTACCAAATTTTTTAATTTTCAACAAATCAAATTCCCCAAATGAGTCTCATAAAATTGTCCAAAATCTTTAAAAATCCTCAAAAGTCTTACATCTCTGTCAAGAATCTAGTAAAAAATACACAAACTAGACTTTAAAACATTTGCAACTCTCTAGAGTTTTCTAAAATTTTTCATGAAATCTTCTCGATTTTTTTACAATCTTCTAGCATTTTTGTAGAATATTTATAATTTACCATGTACTTTTATTGATTCGTTAAATCCCCAAAACTCCCTCTAAATTTTATAGAATCTTCAAAATTTTATAGTATTTTAGAATCTTCCAGAGATTTCCTGATTTTTCCAGAATCTTCTAAAACCCTTCCGCATTGTCTAAAACCTTCTAAAGTTTCCCAGGATTTTTTAAAACTCTTACGGAGATATCCAGATTTTTTCAGAGTTCTAAAATTTTCCGAAATCTTCAAAAACATCCGAAAACCTACCATGATTTTTCAAAATATTCTAGTCTGTTTCAGAATCTTTTAGAATCCTCAAAAATCTTTTGAATTTTGCCCTAAGCTTCGAATATCTTCTGGTCTCTTCCAGAGTTTTTTTTGAAGAGTTTCGAAAAGTCTAGAAGATCCTTGAGGAATATGGGAGTCTTTTGCAGATTTTAGAGGATCCTAAAAGATTCTGTAGAATTTTGCAGTTCAGAATATTCTGGAGGATTCTAGAAGATTCTGGAAGTCTAGTATATATTTTTAAATATTAAAGAATTTCGGGTAATTCTTTAAGATTTTATAAGATTATCAGGGTGTCTAGCGATTCTTCTAAAAAAAATTCCAGGACTTTTCCAGGTTTTCCAGGTCAAAAAATAAATATTTCCAGGTACTATTTTTTAATTATTACCATAATCTTTGGTACAAAAAATTTCTTTTTCTTAAACCTGTATATTGGACACAATTAAATGAACCATATAAAATGTTTATTTTGCGATTTATGAAATACTTGAGTTTAGCTAACTGTATCTGCATAAGCACAAAAAACTATTTTTTATTTAAGGGAATACTCTCTAAAAAGAATTAGTAGTTTTCTACTAATCTTTATTAAAAAACTATTATTTTACATTAAAAAACTACAAAATCGATTATTAAGCCTAACTAATAATTATGCAGTTTAGTGACTTTCCCCAATTTCGACTTTTTCGATCCAGTTTTTTTTTTAAAAAAGCCTTATTTTTCACTGCGGTCTTTTTTTAAAGAGCCTTATTTTATCATTAAAATAAGAAATCCATTTTGGGAGCTCGAGAAACTAATATACTTTTTTCTATTTTTTTTAAGAACTTAAAAATTAAAACTTACAATTTCAGGGTGGCCGCTAGACCGGGAAATGACCGGGAATTTTTTGTGACCTGGAAAAACCGGGAAGTGACCGGGAATTTTAAAAATTGTTTTAGAAAATGCACGAAAAAGTACAGGAGTCATTGATCAAGAGATTTAAAAACTGAGTAACTTAATAAAATTTATTACAGGGTGTCTAGCGTTCAGGGCATTTAAACTTCCCGGGTTTTTTCCGTTCAAGTTAAAAATGTCTTTTTGTGATTTTTGAAAGTGAACATATACATAGAAATGGGAAATTTAACATAATATACAGATACAAAATTTATATCGTAAAGAAAATAATTATTTATTATTTTTCGTCAATCTTCTGGAATATTCTAGAATATTTCTAATTTTCTAGGACTATTAGATTTGTTAAATCTCCTAAAATCTTTCAAAATTCTTTAGAACCTTCAAGATCTTTTATCATGTTTTAGAATCTTCCAGAGATTTCCTAATTATCCAGAATCTTCTAACACTTTCTAACACTGTCTAGAACCTCCTAAAATTTCCTAGGATTTTTTAAAACTCCTAAAGAGATATCCAGACTTTTTCAGAGTTCTACAATCTTCCCAGATCTTCAAAAACACCACAAAACCTATTATGATCTTTCAAAATATTCTAGACTGTTTCAGAATCTCTTAGAATTCTCAAAAATCTTTTGAAGTTAAATTTCTAATATCTAAAACTTCTAAACTTCTAATATCTTTGAGACTTTTTTTGTGAAGAGTTTCGAAAAGTCTAGAAAATTTTAGGAAGTTTTTGAAAAATCTACAAGATTCTTGAGAATTATAGGAGTCTTTTGCAAGTAAACATAATAAAGAAAAATATTTACCAATTACTTCTAATATGGAAAGACGCTCCTTTAGAACCTTCTCTGTGATTCGAAATTCCTGTTAAAAACATTATGATTTATAATAAATTAGTAGATGTTTTTAGTAAAGAAAAATCTAGTTTTATTCAGCACAGTATATTCTAAGAAAATTTTAACACTACCTAAAACAGGTTTCGGACTGTTCGCTTACTAAAAAAAAGGTCCATATGACGAGAGTGTTTTCTATGACGTGTATTAATGAAAAATTTTTTTCACGTATTTTAAGCACTTAAATATAAATCTTTGCAAGATATATAATTTGTAAATATATAAAGTGCATGAAAATTATAGTTAATATTTATTAATGTTCAATAAGTTTAACAAAACCAATTTTAACACTGCCTGAAATCCAGGTTTAACACTACGCATTTTTCACTTAACACTGCCCTGTTGGTTAACATTGCCCCTTAGAATATACTGTTATTCAGAAAACGAGCAAACAACTGATATTTTACTTACATCTATTGCTTCTTCTATTATTTTCACAACGCTACGAACTGAGAAATTCAGGTGCTGTTTCACCAATCTGGTTTTGATCCTGCTCCATGATATCTCAGGAAAAAGCGGTAACACAGATGCTTCTAATTCTTCAAATTTAAAATGTCTTATTATATTTGAAATTTGACGCTTGACATTCAAAGAAGCTGAAAAATTCAAGAAACATAAGAAATTCTGTTTTAAAAAAATAAGTAGGTATAAGTAATGTTATTTTTGTATAAGTATGAATTAAAACATTAAACCTCTTGATTAATAATTCAAGAGAAAATACACTTTTGCCTCGAAAAACTATTAAAAATGACAATAAATAATGCATATTGACGGTTAGACCTAACCTATAAAATTTGCATTATGTACATTTCATGACAGAAAATTGCACTCAAGTTGGGTATTTCTTATAAAAAACTCACCGACGGGCATTCTGCTATATTTCACCTAGCGCAATTCCAGCCGAAACGCCCTCGAATAGCAGAAACAATCAAATATGTCATAAATATTGACATTCATTGAACTTTTGTATCCATTCAACATCACTGAGATCACGTGACTTATTTCTCCCGCTTCGCCATTGTTCTGTACAACCTATACAACAGATGAATCTCATCGTCGTTCCGGAAGAAAATCCTCGTTGTCATTGGTTAGAAATTTGAATTTACAAAAACGGTTTGCAAAATTTAACCGGCGGGTGTTTTAAATCCAAGAATGCAGGATAGTAAGAATTGTCCGCCTAAAACGAATAACGCGTTATAAATTCAAGATAAAAATATTGAATTCATCAATAAATCACAGAAGGAATATAAAAGATTTCTAAAATAATTCACTAGTTAACTTAAAGTAAGAATATTTTCGATAAGCCAACGATTTTAGTAGATATCGATTTACATTTGCGGAATGAACGGAAAAACAACAAACTGCGCATGATCAAAGTTAGTGTGTGTTAGAGGTTATAAATACAGCTGACAGTGCGACAGAGTGAAGTTGTCGCGTTGCCCTTGTCGCATGATGTCGCACCATGTTGGTCACTCGTGGTCGCCGGTTGTTTTTTTATATATTCTTGCAGTTTTTCACCTAGCGAATGCTCACGTGCTGTCCCGGGACAGCACGTTTTCGAATTTCACGGTAGATAGTGTCGGTTTGATTAGCAGTGAAATTTTGCCTGCGAGTGAGTCGATCGTGTCCAAGTTTGGTATCCTGGTGGAAATTAATAGTACGGACCTCTACGACGACCTGGAGCTTTCCTGGTCAGTGAGCGAACGAGAATGCGAGTCAAAAAATGGCCTACGAAAAATATGGACAGCCGGCGATGGTCAGCGTGTTGTTTACGAATTCCAAGATGACCGCATCTTTGAGGTTAACGTGGTCTATTTTTGCATCAAGCCCGATGCTCCGAAGACGGCGATCAAGAAATGGATCAACCTCGGCAAGGATTTTGCCGTGAACCCGAAAACCAACGAGTGAGTAACGTATTTACTATTATTTGTATACTAAAATCGAATCCTTGATAACGTTCATTATGGTTTCTCGCAAAAAAAAAACGCCCCTTGCGCAACTTGCGAAACCCGGCTCTCGAAACAAGTTTGGTGTATCGTATATGTATATACATACTCACATATGTATATATATACTCACACACACGCATAT
>JBAGKK010000453.1:221368-259709 GCA_037177015.1 Euceroptres primus | reverse complement strand
ATATAAATATAAATTATATAAATAATATATAAATATAAATTATATAAATAATATATAAATATAAATTATATAAATAATATATAAATATAAATTATATAAATAAACATATAAGTAATTTTTTAAACCAAATTGTTTACTACGTTTGCTATAAATAATTCATAGACTGACAAGAATATGGAATTTGAAAATCATTAATAGAAATTGGCTCACACTAAGCAATGAAAAATTATTTTACTGTTTGCACTTTAATTCTACAAAAGAGAAAAATCATTGATAGAAAATTACAATTAGACGAAAATATATACAGTAAACTACAATGATGTTATTAGTGTCGACCAGGGTAATTAATTAATTAATGTTAAAATTTTTGTCTCGATTCTCGTTTCTCCAGAAAATTATTTGACCAATAATCGACACAAAAATTTCAACATCAATTAATTATATACAGTAAAATTTACTAATTTATTAAAAATTGTTTTCTACAGTTGCAATTTAAAAGCCTTTTGTTTTTGTTCATTTGTACTCTATAGAATTTATTTTGATCAATCTGCACCTTATTCAAAGACAATTAGGTCGTATCAGTTTTTCATAAGCATTAATTGAGCTTGATTTATGTTTGCGCGTGTATACAATCTCGTTAATTCTGTTCTTCAAAAGCGTTTGTCGTAATTCCACGGTAGATATCCCAATTATCGAGGGTTGAACGTAACAACGGCTCTTTAACGTGTCGAAATCAGATAGTATAATAGGGGTGGAAGTTTCGGTCGAAACTTTCCTGTGGGGCAACTGTATATACGTATATTATATACATGCATATGCATACTAAAAGGGGAAGAGTAATTTTTCTTTCTTCGTTTTTTCCTCAGCTTCTTTTTTTGACACAAAAGCTATGAGAAATTGCACTAAACAATGCTATCAAATCGCGCTATCAATCTACCCTTCAACAGTATATCAAGTTTCTCTTGCTGTCTAAACCGAAAACCGCCAAAACAAGTTTGAAACCGTTGGGGGTGAAACCTCACTTCCCGAGAAATGATCCGGTAGCGATGGGTTTAAAATAACTTTCGAAATTTGCCCCTTTTACATTTTTAGCAGAGTTTCATAAATTATAAATTCCAGATATTTTTCTCTTGAACAATTAATTTTGCCATGTAAAAATTCATTAGAATATGATCTTAAAATATTTTTAATAATATTTCATTCAGATCTCAGAAAAAAGTTTTTTAAATTCAAACTAAATTTCCCTGAATTAGTCACTTTTGTCATTGATCTAGTTGATTTCACCGACAAATTTGTTCGTTTAACGCAAATAGAAATAATTGGGTGGAATAATCGAAAAAAGTTGTTTCAGTCAACAAAGTGTTTAGTGTAATCAATAAAATCTTTTTATGACTTTGCTTGATTCAGGCAAATTTAACGAAAATTTTGTTCAATTAACCAAGCTTTTTTTTTAAACCAAGCAAACGATTTTTTTGAGTAAACATGTTTTTTTCCAAGTGCTCTCTGGTATTTTTAAAAGTATTTAGCCAGTTTGGAAATGTTTTTAAAGGTATTTTCAAAGGAGTCATTTTAAAATTTCGAGTTTTCTGAAAGAAGGAGGATTCTAACTAAATATAACAGTCCCAGGAAAAAAATTGAGTCTCTCTGTGGAAACTTTGAAAAATTTTCATTCTTTATAATTTTTCTTTTTCTCTTGCATTTTCAATATGAAAAATTTTTCGAAGTTTTATAAAAATTTCTTTTTTTGAATTATTAGGGACAAAGCGTTTCAAAGCATATTTTCCCCCCTTGATAGGAAATTCTGAGAAGTTATGGAAATGAAAATATTTGTTTGGACAGAAGAGAGGGTTAAATTTTTCCCTGGTCCATGGGGGTGTGTTACTAGGGCACTAGTGCGCAGAAGCTTCGAACCCCGACGCGATTTTACCAATCCCCTCGAACCCCTCCCCTGGAAAATAGGGGTGGCTCCCCAGCATTTTTCTCTGAGTTACATTTTGTGCTTTAACTCTCTCCACAAAGCATTCAGTGTCTAGTCAGTGACTGGGATGGCACGACGTAATCCCTGATCGCTCCAACCTTTAATATCCGTCGAATCTATTTTCCTAAATTATATCATTTATATTCCACACTTGATAATCAAAATGAAAGAATATAACTTAAAAACAGAAATTATTTTTTCTAGCTGAAGAAAATAAAAAGTGGGGAGATCCGTCCATAAAGTAGCAAGTGTCGAAGGGGTGAATCGTGAAAGGTCCAAATAAAAAAGTCGATTTCTCTTCTTAATTTCACTTTTAAACTCAGTTATGAATTACTACTCAGATACGTGATGTTAGCAACTGGCAGATTGCCAGTTTGTTGCACGAATTACTTGGATTTATCAACGACAACAATCCTAAATAATTTTGCTGCTATACAAAGGATAAATGATAATTTGGATAAATAAGTAGAAATCGGATTTATGATTAGGATTTAGAATCAAATTAATAATTTGAAATGAAGTAAACAAGTGGTAAGAGTGTGTTTGGTCAGACTTGAAGATGGAAATGAATCCATGCTGTAGCTTCGTGGGATTTGTTAATTATTTTTATACTAGAAGCTTACACCGGAAACGAAGGCAGGCGAGGGCGACGATCCCAAGATCCTGGGTATTTTCGGAACCCGAGTAGAAAATTAGATTTCTATAGATGTGTAGTGGCTGCTGTTTGTTGCTAAATGGCATAGAATTTCAAACCAGGTAAATAATCATATTTTTATTTGTTTTTTTTAATTTCATCAATTAAATTTAAGTGCTATAATGAAGTCTTCTTCATTTAAATTAATAGATTTGTCATTACAATTTGGATTAATAGATTGTCTTTTTCATCTCATTTATTTCTCGTCATTAATAGATTGTCTTTTTCATCTCATTTATTTTCTCGTCATTTTTCTTTCTGTTTTTCATCGACTAGGGGCATAATTTTTAAAGCTTTAAATGTCAGTGTAGTATTGGTGCTTGTTCTGTTTTTATGGAATGCAAAAATTTTTGCAACATCAATCGTCGATAAATAATTTCGATTGCCCCAAACTAATTTGCTTATTTCAAAATATTTTTATTTCTTTTTATTAATTAGAATTTTTAAAACACCTTTCTTCATGGTTAAAGAGTGATTTAAATTCGTGATAAAGTTGATTGAGTCAGCTGTATGTGAGTGATCAAGTTGGAAACGCAAGTTAATTGAAGGTTCAACTCTGAACTCGATTCAGCGTAAGTTTATTAGTTTTAAAGTGTCTCTAAAACTTTTGAATTTTCAAATTTAATAAAGATTAAAAGTTTTAATTTTCTTATTTGTGAAAGAACATTGTAATTAATTGTGTTATAGAACAATTTCATACATTAATAAACATTTGAAATTAATAACTGATACTTTGCAAATTTTCAAAAACTGGACTATTTTCAATGTAAAGTCTTTGAAGCTATCAGCTTTAAAAATTCAGTGAAGGAGCATTCGCATTTCAATTTTTGATTTGTATTGAAATGCTTTTAAATTCAGCTTAAATTTTTCATTCACTTTCAATTTAGAAGATACCAAAAGTTTAAAAAGATTTATGCTATTTCTGACCAGAAAAAAATTAAGCATTTTCTTGCAAATAATTTTTTTTATGTACCTCTGTCTCTAAAGAGCCGGAAAGTCAAGGTTAGACAATTTGCAGTTCATGTCTGAGTCTATAGTATTGAGCCTAAAATCTAATCGATTTATAAAATAACTTTGAATTTTAAGATTTAAAGTCTTAGTATTTGAAATAATTTAAATTTCAACGTTTTCGAATATTATTATAGCCAAATTTAAAAACATGCTAACATAGCCAATTTAAAAACATGCTAACATAGCCAATTTAAAAACATTTAAAAACAACTTGAAAGATGTAACCTGTCAAAAAGTTTTTAATTTTAAAGCCCATAATTATAAAGACTTCAAATTTGCAGTCATATACCTTTCAAGCTCCTTAAATTAAAAAATGTAAAAATTTGAAACTCAACGTCGAATTTTTTTCTTTAATTTATTGAGGACAGGCTTTGAATTATCGATAAAATTAATTGAAACTTGATTCAAACATGAAGTAAAAATTTTGCCAATATTAATGGAATTGGATTTCACTTCACATTTTATATTAATCCAATGATATTTCTGCACTCTGAATTGATATCAAATATAAAAACTTTCGCGACGCCTATTTGCAAAACATTTTCATTCAATGGAGTAAAACAGACTGAGTAGCTCGCTCAGAGGAGTGAAATTGACTTTCAGTCTAAAAAAGAGAAAAGCAAAAGCTTTCGTGCCTTTAGTTTCACACAGGGTGGTCGAGATATTTCTCTGGGTTCCTGGGAGGGGGTATCGAGTCTTTAACACCCTCGGGGAGTAAGTTAATAAGTTACTCGGTCCCGTATAACAAGGTATGTTACCTTCAGTAGACCATTCTTTATGACAAGAGCTGGTGCTTTTCATGGTTGTGCAGAGAGAAAATGTGCACTCTGTACTGATGTATAGAACACTAGTATATTACCAGGAAACTAAGGAAAGACATGAAAGTGGCATACAATCTGGGGATGGGAAACTGCTCTTTTGCACAGCTTCGCAAGACTTATACAAGGAAGAGCTTGAAAAAGCTGACGAAGTCTATGGCATTATACTCCATCGAATCAAGGACCGTAACAAAGTACATGTTAAATTTTTGGAGTTCAATACAAAATTAGAAAGAAAAAGTAAGAAATAAAGGATTTTTAAAAATCCATCTTTATGAAATCAATAAAAAGTCTTGAGAAAAGAATCCTTAGAAGAAATATCTGGTAAAAGTTATAGTTTTACCATACGTTTTGAAATTTCAGGTATATTTCTTTTAAATAAGCAATAACAGAAAAATATTTATTTGTTGAGAGAGTTTAAATAAGCAGTAACAGAAAAATATTTATTTGTTGAGAGAGTTTTTTTAGAAATACTTTTGAAGGTCGTTTTAAGGCAGTGATTTTAAAATACGGATTTCCTGAAAGACATTTTTATATTCCGATATTCCCGAGAGTGTGAAGCTTTTCTTTCTTGTAAAGTTTTCCCACTCTGCAACACTAATTTTTCTTTTTCGTGTCGTATTCAGCTGCTGAATGCCACTTTCAGCAGGGAAAATGTAACCACTTCTCTCTGTGAAAAGATATCTTCTGTACAACTATTTTTAAAAATCGTTTTACAGGAAAACCGGTCCAGCATAAGTCTTTCTATAGAAGAAGTTTATAAAATATACTTTTTAAAATACTTGTAGAGCTTCTTACAACTTCCTCTTTGATAACTCATGTTTTGAGATTTTTCTAATTCCAGTGTTCTTGGAAATAAGATTTTTTCTAAATTTCAATACCTTAATTTAGTGACTTCATATTCTGATTTCAGGTTTGAGACCTTTAATGATTCCAGAATGAAAAACAAACATTCAATCTAACAACAAAGAAATTAATGATTCTGATTTTCAATTCGCCTAAGTGAACGTCCATTACGATAAAGAGGATTTGCCAAATTCCAATTATACTCTGGCAATCTAAATCCGGTTGAAATCCCGATTTTCCTTATCTCATCCGAGGTACTATACCTTTGGAAATAAACCAACTGTGATTTATTCTCCAGTGCCAAGAAAGCGTTAAATACTTAAATTCAAATCCAATTTATTCATTGATTGACAGATTGAGGTGTGCCTAGGATCTGTGAATAGATCAATTAATTATTTTCGTAACGAACCTAGAATTTTCCTAATCTCGGTGGGAACTGCAAATCAGAGGGGTGAATTGAATCTTTGTTTCGTAAAAGATCCAACTTTCACTCCGGGGGTTGGTTTTGATCACACGAGATTCGAGAATCGATTAAAGGCCCTTCCCCAGGTTACTAATCCTGTTGAGCGTGCATAATCGTGTCTTCGGGTACCTGACCAATCAATGTCCTCAATTAGTTCACGTCAGCCGTTGCCTCTGTAGAAAAGGCTTCCGAAGTGATGTCTATATTTAGAGTCTCTTTCGATCGATTCACACCCACAACAGGATCTTTGTGCTCACCAACCCTCGGGAATCAAACGGTCCAGCTTTTCTTTGATTTCTTGATTACACAAAAAAGTGTATCAAATTTTGTCATTTGAAGAACCAAAGTCGGCAATCTTTTCTCAACTTTCTAAAAAAGTAAAATTTGGTTCGAAAATTTATATTTGAATGGAATATTAAAATATTTATCTCCGACGATTTTTGTATCCGATTTTTTGGAATAATTATTTGTTTGAATTAGTTTTATTTTTTTTTCATAGAGAAATATTTGGGGAGATAGTAAGAAATTTGGGAGCATCAGATGAGAACAACTTAATAAGGCTAATTCTAATTATGCTTCTCCTTTCTGGAAATTAGTTTAGAAGATAACTTGGTCTTCATTAAGATCTCTTTTCTCTCAGTGTAAGTTACATCTTCTGGGATTGAGTTAGTGAGAAATGGAGTTACCCCATCCAATGAGGAACGAAGTAGATTTGCGGGCAGTGATTCAATTTCCCTTCGTAAGGCCAGTAAGTGTGTCAGCATTTCCTTCGTCCCTTGCTTTGTCTTTCTCAACTTTCCGGATTCCATCCTGGATTGAAATTTATATCAAAATTATTAATTTTAAATTACAGGCTTCCAAGTTTGCAACGTCAAAATATCAAGGATTAAAAGTTAATAAAATTATAAGGGCATCTTACTGACTTTACAGTTAAGAATAAGTTGATTCCACCTGTGCTCCATCCTCTTGAAATTATCCTTCATCCAGAGAAGCACGAGGTGAACTCAGCCGTCATCATTTTTAACTTAGATCTACTAAGGCGATAAAAGTCTATCGCGAAGTCTGGCAGGCCATGTGTTTCCAGATTGTGTGAAAATTGAGTAAGAGAGTTTGCAAGAAGGGTGATTAGGGGGATGGTCCGGAGGCAGGAGAGGGTTTCGCCGTGTTCAAGTTTGACACAGTCAGACACGGCGTTGCCTGGCAACCTCTAAGGGTAGAAGTCCCCAATGGCGTAGATATTTTCACTGAATTCAAACCCCGTGTGTTGCTTTCACCCCCACAAAGTCAACGACCTCAAAGAATTAGCCTAATTAGCTTGCTCTTTACTACCACAATATCCAAGGGTTACACCACAAATTGCATCTACAATCTAGCATGAATCCTTCTATCCTAAGCCCTTGAATCCGGCTACGTAATACTTATTAAAAGATAAATAAACAATAGACAAACTGAAAGTTCTTTAAAATACTTTCCAAAAAAATCTGTCTTCAGTTCACTTCTGTGATTGATGAATTGAATTTTTTGAAGGTTTTTTCCCTGTCAGAAACTTTTCTTGATAATTTATTGATGAAAGCATATTTATTGCCATCGTAGATTTTTTTTGTAGAAGAAAAAGATAAGTTTTCCATAAAGTTCCTGTGGTCAGTTAAATTAATATAAAATGACCGAAGACTCGTGTAAGCCTCCCTTAGGAGGTGGTTTGTTTTATGTGCTTTGGAATCGTTTCCCCAGGGATTCTCTGATGAAGTCAATTGGGCGTGAAAGAGACGATTTATTTTTATTAAGCCTTATAACTGAGCTGCGATGGTTTCTACGCCTGTGGATCTTGCAGGGCACGCCGTGGCAAATTCTATGGTAAATGTACCATACCTTGAAAGATCGATATATAGACAGTAGTCACGCCGTGAGGCTTCCTCTCGCAACATTATCACTTGGGAAATTCTTAATCTCACATTACTATTCTCTATTTTCCAGGGATTTAAGATTTTTTGTTCCGACTAAATCCTCTCTTTAAAGTGATTTAGATTTGGGTCACAAATCACTGAGATAGCAATTTTTAATTAAGATCTCATTTTCGAACGAAAGAAGCTTCAATTTTAATTAACTGCTAATAATTTCTTTTTATTTTTTAATGATATTTTTTATTTTAATTCTTTATTAAATAAATTATTTCACTTATTCTGATGGAATAAAGTTTTAAAGGAAAATTACTTATCGCGGTGTGATATGGAAAATAGTAAATTAGAAACTTTTCTAGTAATTTTGAAGAAGAATCTTGAAATGAGAAACTTTTTAAAACTTTTGTTATCCGTCTGAGAAGTTTTAATTCTAATTTTTCTGTTTCTTTTTGTTTCAGTCGAGTGAAGGAGGTTTCCTTGGGCGGAAAAGATCGCCAACGGCTGTCAGAATGGCCACTTTATCCTTGCGAATCTCCATTGTGGAGAAAAATTTGACAAAGATGATGCAATTTGACCCGAGCACATCAATCTACGATGCTTGCAGAATTATCCGAGAAAAACTGGTCGAAGCCAGCAACATGGGAGAACGTTAGTGAATATAATTTTAAGTCTTTTTCTTTTTCAAGATTCATTTAATTTATTTCACCAATTAGTAATTTGAATTTCATCACAGAAGAATTCAATTAAAATTCAATCAAAATCTAAAATTTGTTAAAGATCTTTATTAGAAGATCTTTATTCTCCTCTATCTTTTTTAGCAAAAGAATATGGCTTGTTTCTCGGAGACGAGGACGCAAAAAAGGGCGTTTGGCTCGAGTCAGGTAGAAGTTTGGAATATTATCTCTTGAGAAACGGCGATCTTCTTGAGTACCGTCGTAAAATGCGAATGCTCCGCGTAAGAATGCTGGATGGAATCCTCAAAACCTTGTTGTTGGATGACAGTCAACCAGTGGCGAATCTGATGGTCGTCATTTGCACAAGAATCGGGATCACGAATCATGACGAATATTCTCTGGTACGTGAACTCCCCGACGAGGAGACAGAAAATCAGAAACCTAGCAACTTTGGTACTCTCACGTTAAAAAGGAAAAAGGAAGACAAGGGAGAGAGGGACGCCAAAATGGATCAGTTGAGAAAGAAACTGAAGACGGACGATGAAGGTAATTTGATACTCATTCCTGATTTTCACAGAAGAGTCCAAATGCAGATCATACTCCGTCCTCTGAAGTCTCAAAGGACTAAACGAACAAGTTGAATTTTTCCACTTCAAATATTGCTTCTTTTATTCAGGAGTTTAGTCAGGAGATTAGTTTAGTGAGGAGATTAGTTTAATCAGGAGATTAGTTTAGTCAGGAGATTTTCAAAACTAAGGGTATTTAATTCAAAACATGAAGATTTCAAAATTCCGAAATTTTTCAAAACTCAATATTTCCCCTATTCTCTTATTTCCATTTTGTAAAGAATTCCCCTTTTTAAATGAGACGCATTTACAATTAATCACTTTGAAAATCTAACTAACTGCTTCTTGTTTATTTCTTTCAGTGAACTGGATCGACCCAAGCAAAACTTTGAGAGAACAGGGTGTGGATGAATCGGAGACGGTCTTGTTGAGGCGGAAGTTTTTCTTCTCTGATCAGAATATCGATAGTCGAGACCCCGTGCAGCTCTCGCTTCTGTATGTGCAAGCCAGAGACGCTATTCTTGATGGAACGCACCCCATCACTCAAGAAAAGGCTTGTGCTTTTGCTGGCATTCAATGTCAGGTTCAGTTCGGGGATTACAGACCTGAAAAACACAAGTCTGGCTTTTTAGAGTGAGTTTATTTTTTTATTTCTTGCGGAACACTATTGATTGTTTTAAATTGTAAATATTAAATCTCTTAATGTTTGGTTCCTTCCAGTTTGAAAGAAGTGCTACCGCAGTCCTACATAAAAGACAAAGGAATTGAGAAAAAAATATACGCCGAACACAAGAAGCACATTGGTCTTTCAGAATTGGATGCGAAAGTCTTGTACACGAAAACCGCGAGATCTCTGAACACATATGGTGTAACTTTCTTCCTCGTGAAGGAAAAAATGAAGGGTAAGAACAAACTAGCGCCTCGACTTCTTGGCGTGACGAAAGATTCCGTCTTGCGACTCGACGAGAAAACGAAAGAAATTTTGAAAACGTGGCCTCTGACGACTGTTAGAAGATGGGGCGCTTCTCCAAATACGTTCACTCTCGATTTTGGAGATTACTCCGATCAGTATTATAGCGTCCAAACGACAGAAGGCGAGCAGATTCAGCAGCTCATTGCAGGGTATATTGATATTATTTTAAGAAAGCAGCAAAATAAGGATCATTTGGGAATCGAGGGTGATGAGGGATCAACGATGGTTGAAGATAGCGTCTCTCCTTTAAAGTAAGTCTTGGTATTATTTGTTTTTAAATAAACTAGTGTATTAAGGAACGGTTAAAAGTATGACATAATTGAATAACGGGACTAAAGACTTAAATCCATGAATAGAGGCAAAGTACATTTTGACAAGAACAAAGTACAAATTCAGTACATTTTCCCGCCTTTTTGTTCTCCAGTCTCGTATTTTTTATCGATTGAGTAACTCCCCTTTTGCTATTTCAGATCAGATAGTATTCTATTCTCAGATTGCTTGGCGTCTTGGAGAAGTAATGATTCTAATTAAAGAGTTTTTATCACAATTATTGTCACGCTCTCGCGATCAGTTTCGTCGTGACACGCGTTGAGATCTTTATTCGTGGTGAATGTCATGGAGAAGTTTCTCAGGGAGCAGGATCGGAAATATTTTTTGGCTACTTCGAGATCGAGGGAGAATAAAAAGAAATCGTAATTTTTCTGGAAATATAATAGAAACAATTTGTTTGCAAATACCTTCTATGTCGAAATTAAATGTTTTTATTTATATAAAATCGAAAAAACTTCCTAGATTCCCTTTATATGCTAAAAGTTTCCATGAAAATTTATTTTAAAGGTTCCTTTAAAAATTACTTGAATGTACAACGCCAGTTTGTCGCTTAAAAAGAGGGAAACCTAAATTAAATTCGAGTTTTGTTTTTAGTGAAATAAAAAGAAAATCTTTATTTTACAGAGCAACGATTCTTCAACATGAAACAAGCAACGTCGGCAGAGGAAGCGTGGAAGCCGTATCGGTGGCTATTCCTGCAGTGATGAGAGCTGGAGGAGATGGTAAGATGCCTTTCAATCATTTACTTATCTCATCGGAAAAGCGAAATTGGAAGTCGATCTTTCACAAGAGCATTTAAATTAAAAGCAACTATCCAAAGCAGCTCTCAAATTCCCTTTTTATTTTTTCAAATTCACAGAAAGCTTTAATGCAATCTTTAAGTTTATATTTTTTGCAAATTGAATGTAAGTAGAACAAATTTAGGGAAAAATGTATTTGGAGAGATTTTATTTTGTCATGATAACAAATGTCCTGAGAATTTTTTGATTTATTACTTTCAGGAATTATTAATCTTGTATTTCTTTTTAGGAGAAAGCTTTTATGAGATATTCAGGGTGTCTAGCGTGACGGAAATTCTGGAAATTGTGGAAATCCTGGAATAGTCTTGGAAGTTTGGTTCTTTTGTTTCTTTTCTTAATCATAAAACACTAATTGATAAAGTCATAAATCATATAATGATAAATTAGCAAAACTATAATTAAAATAACTAAAAGTTTCTCACTTATTATTATTAGAAATTTCTCACAACTTCATAAAATGAACTACAAAATAATAAAATAATAATAATAATAATACAAAATAATAATATTTTAAATATTAATGAGCAATTAAATATACAAATAACATATTAATTTTTAAAATCACATTACTGTGTTAAATCTAAACATTGTTAATAACCTCATAATGAAATAATATTTTGCAAATTTATTTTAATAGTCATAGTTTATTAAAATGAATTAATAAATAAATGGCTGTAGTTTCTAACTTAGATGAATTAATTAATTATGCAGGTGTTTGGACAACACTTTGAGTTATTGGTATTAAATTTTGATAACAAATGATTAAACATAGAAACTAAATATTTAAATTATATTAATACAATTATTAAAATTATCATAATTTTTATTGTTTAAGTTGACTATTATTTTTATGTTTTTTATTTTGGAATAAAACGTAGTATGTTTTTAAATCTTCGTAAAATATTCGAATAAATATTGTATGAAATGTAAATCATTTTGTAAATGTTTAATTCCTTATTGAATTAACTGAAAATAGTAATTTTAGTCCTCGGAATTTTTTCAAATGGATGCTAGATAGCCTGAATATTTAGTAAGTGGTTTCAAATGAAAATAAATTCGTACTCAAAATTTAATTAAAATTGACAGTTGGATTTAAATATCTGAGACTCTTTTTTAAAAAAATTCTAGATAAAAATAAACGAGGATCGACTTTTAATTTTGCGAAAACTGACTACCGAAAATTTCTATTTGAAAAGATCCATGCACGATTGAATCCTCGTTGTCTTTGTGTCGTATGATTTTGTACATATAAATGTACTTTTGTTGTTTTATTTTGTATATACACGTTACTTTAGTTTTCAACGAAAAGAGCTGAGCAAACGCTCTCGAGTGTAAAAGGACCTTTTATCGGAGTAAAAGTAGGTATCGTTTGCTTACGAATTGAGGATTTGTAAGCGAAATTTCGACGAGGAATCGACCGCGATGATCAACTCTTGTAAATATCGGAAATCCATAGGATAGACTGCATGATCCGTTTTTAGGGGCTCGACCATATGGAACCGGACATATGGGTGGCGCACAATACACAACTATCAGTGGACAAGTGAACGTGGCTCATGCACCTCCCACGGTAAGAAAATCAAAAACGAAAGGCTGGTCTCGTGCCCACGACGAATCTTGAGAAGTTTTTAATAATTAAAATTCAAATGTTTTTTTTTTATTCATTTTGAAAACTGTCGTGATATTCTCTGATATTCGACTCGGGAAATCAGAAAGTCAGGCAATTAAATGGCAAGTTTGCAAAAGGTCAAATAAATTCTTTACAAGTTAAAAAAAATATTAATTCAATAAAGTCATGGTTAAAAAGTTAAATTCATCAAGGGATTTAAAGACAAGGTTCGAAATCCTTCAGTGGTTTTTATTTTTCAGTTAATTCTTTTGTAATTAAAAATGTATTCATCGTTGGCACGAGCCACATATGCAAGTAGCTTACAATTAGTTAAAGCATCTCTTGAATCGCAGCATTTAACAGCGATATAAGTTTCAAAAAGAGAGCAAATTGTCAGTAGACTAACAGAAAATTGCTATTTATTTTCATGCTAGGCGCCTTCTACTGCGGACACAGAGTAGGTACACAATAACGAAAATATCGTCGTGTTTGTTTATCATTCCCAAAAAAAAAAAATCATAAATTATTTAGTGATAAAACTTCTCTGAAAATATTCCATATTGAGAAATTGAGAGCTCTTATAATTAAAATCAAGAAGAAAATATTCCCAGATTTATGCAATATTCAATCTTCGCAGTGTGACTTTACAGATATTATCCCAATTTTCCATATCATTAAATTCAATGTTGAATGCTGTTTTTACGTAACATGATTTTAATAATTAATATCCAATTGTACAATATCCAACTTAATTCTATAGAATTAATTATATTATTTTGACCTAGAAACATTAAATTAATTAATTTATTTCAACGAAATCTGAAGTTTTTTTTTTGAGAGATCTGAAAGATTTGAGAAAGTCGAATATCAAAGAAAGTCTCGATTTACTTGAATAAAAAATCCCCAAGAATTAAACATTTCCAGACAAGTTACAGCTTACAACATATTAACTAAAGTAATTTTTATACTTTTGGAATAATTTCAGAGAGTTATAATTTTTTTGTGTACCCATCACCATTTTTTATTATTCATTCACAGTTTTTTAAAAATTTATTTGTAAAATCTCTTCATCAGATTCGCAATATTTCTTAGTGCACGGCTTTATTTTTGATGTCTCAAATTTCAATTTTTTGCAAGATGGTCGTAACTTATAAATTTTATCATTAAAAGTAGTCTTTGTATAACTTGGCACCTTCAAATTTAACTGTCCTTAAATTAACACAAGTTTTGAATTTAAAACAGCAAATAGAGAATTCAGGGTTTTTAAAATAAATACAATTTAAATCTCATAAAAATTTAATATCTCTAAAAGAAAATAAATTGCTCAACCATCTTGCAACTGAATCCTTTGAAATATCTAACAATTTTTATACTGACAACCAGATGCAACAAACCAAGGTGACATCCGTCCTCTCTGAACCGCAACGTGCCTTACTAACGACCATTACCGCCGGTCACGAGATTATCGAAATCGCGGAAACTGAATTAATCACCAGGGCAGAGCTTCCAGAATTGGGAACCGATGTAGCTTCCCTGAAATGGATCGAACGAACGATTGACACTCACAAACAAAATGTCGGATCACAAATTGCAGCGATGAACGCTGCAACAGCACAAGTAGTCACTCTGACTTCCGGTCCCGCTGATCATGTAGATCACACGGCAGTTGGTGCAGCGATCACGACGATCACCACCAATTTGCCAGAAATGACCAAGGGCGTGAGAATGATCGCAGCTCTTATGGAAGATGAACCTTCTGGCGATCGACTTTTGGATGCTGCGAGAAAACTCTGCTCCGCCTTTTCTGACCTTCTCAAAGCGACGGAACCGGAAACTAAGGAGGTGAGTTGACTCATATTGGTGTTTTCTGGGGCGAAAGTAATTTATCGTAAATTCTCTTTCCTGCAGCCCTTCTATGTAACTTCTACTCTTTATGGACAATACGTAAGCAAGTTGTTTTTAAAGTTCAGCGTTGCACTTTAGAAACGATAGTGCTGATAGATGTTTTTAGCAAGTAGTGGATTTTAATTGAATACATCGAATAAAATTAATTAAATCACTTTTGGATAATTCTCAGAAACTTAAAATCCGCTCTCAAATTATTAGACCATCTTTTATTTAATTAGCACTCGCCGGCAATTTTCGCACAATTAAATGTCAATCGATTTTAATTTACTTTCAATGTCTACTTTTTCACATCCTAGATGTTATATGCTTCAAAGGAATCAATCAATTCCCCACTTTAATTTTACTCTGCTTTTAATCGCTTTTTTAAAATCCTTCCTAAACTAAAAAGTCTTTTTTCTTCACAGCCAAGACAGAACCTACTAAACGCCGCCTCTCGCGTTGGCGAAGCTTCCCACCAAGTTCTCACGACAATCGGAGAAGAAGACGACTCAAATCGCGAACTCCAGGACATGCTTCTCGCCTTAGCAAAAGCCGTGGCAAACACAACCGCCGCTTTGGTCCTTAAAGCCAAGAAAATCGCGAAGACCTTCGATGAGAATGACGATGCCACCCAAAACCGAGTAATTTCCGCCGCAACGCGTTGTGCTCTCGCGACTTCTCAGCTCGTCGCCTGCGCCAAAGTCGTCGCGCCTACTTTACATTCTCCAGCTTGTCAGACTCAGTTAATGAACGCAGTTCGAGAAGTCACAAAAGCAGTTGAAAATCTCGTTCAAGTCTGTAATGAAACCTGCGGAGACGAACAACTTTTGAAGGAACTCAGTACAGCTGCTGCAGAAGTCACAAGGACCTTGAACGATCTTCTGAATCATATCAAGACCGCCACGAGAGGTGAGAGAGCCAAGGAAACAGTACAAGAAGGCGCAGTCGAACAGATTCTCGTAGCAACTGACAAACTCTTTGCCAGCAATGGAGACGCTGGAGAAATGGTTCGTCAGGCTAGAGTTGTAGGATTAGCAACTGCACAACTGATACAGAGCATCAAAGGCGAGGCCGAGAAGCAGACGGATACAGAACAACAGCAGAGACTCTTGGCTGCTGCGAAAGTTCTTGCTGATGCTACCGCGAGAATGGTAGAAGCTGCTCGTCAATGTGCAAGCAGTCCTCATGACGCGAGGAAGCAAGACCAACTTCGACAAGCTGCAGAAGAACTCAGAGCCGCCACAACAGCCGCCGCGACGCCAGCTCTTCGCAGGAAATTGATAACGAGATTGGAAAGCTGTGCAAAACAAGCAGCATCAACAGCAACTCAGTGCATGGCTGCTTCTTCAGGAGCCGCTCAACACAATACAAACATCGCGAGTCAAGAAGAACTAAACGCTGAATGTCGAGCGATGGCTCAACATATTCCTAATCTTGTTCAAGGTGTCAAGGGCACTTTGGCCCAACCAGATAATCCCACTGCACAATTGAATCTAATCAATGCTTCTGAGCAGTTCCTGCAACCCGGAACTTCAGTTGTCAAAGCCGCAAGAGCTGTTCTTCCAACTGTTACTGATCAAGCTTCTGCCATGCAGTTGAACAACAGTTCCCAACAACTTGGAACTTCTCTTGGTGATCTCAGATCTGCGGTGACTCGAGCGAGGGAAGCTTGCGGAGGATTGGAACTCGACGCTGCTGAGGAATTGATCAGCAGTTTGCAAGAAGAACTTGTGGAGTTTTACAGAGCAGTGGAGTCCACTTCTTTGAGACCACTTCCTGGGGAAACTACGGAATCGACAGCATTGAGACTTGGCTCCACGTCTAAGAATGTCGGAGTCGCTATGGCTCAGCTTCTCTCCGCTGCGAAGCAGGGTAACGAAAACTACACAGGAAGCGCAGCTCGAGAAACGGCGTCTTCTCTTAAAGATCTGACATCCGCGGTTCGCGGAGTTGCGGCGACAAGCAATCAACCCGAGACTCAAAAGAAGGTTCTCATGACAGCTGATGATGTTGTCCTGAAATCTCTCAAGCTTGTTAGAGAGGCAAAGCGTGTGCTAAAGAATCCTGAAAATCCAAATAACGAAGCTAATCTCGCTGCGGTTGCCAAGGAAGTTTCCTACTCGCTTGATAAGTGCGTTTCATGTCTTCCCGGTCAGAGAGACGTTGAAATTTCGATCAAACAAATCGAGGAGATGAGCGAGATTCTGACGACTCAAGAATTTCGACAGTCTACCAAGAGTTACGGACAGTTGCAGAGCGATCTTAACAATGCAGCTGCGAATCTCAACGATGCTTCTTCTAATATCGTTTCCTCTGTTCGATCACCGGTTCAACTCGCTAGTTCATCTCAACAGTTCACAAACGCTTTCGGAGATTTACTCCAAGTCGGATTGGAAATGGCCAGTACAACAACGACAGAAACGAGAACTCAAGTTGTTATTTCTCTCAAGAATGTTAGCATGACTTCCAGCAAACTTCTAACCACTGCGAAGTTTGTCGCTGCTGATCCGAACGCTCCAAATGCTAAGAATCAACTCCAAGCCGCCGCGAGGGCTGTTACTGATTCAATAAATTACCTCGTGGACGTTTGCACTTCGGCTGCTCCGGGACAGAATGAATGCGACAATGCGATCAGGAATATTCAGGCGATGAGATCTCTTCTTGACAATCCTAGTGAACCGATCTCCGATGCCTCCTACTTCGAGTGTCTTGATACAGTTATGGAGAGGAGTATGAGCCTTGGAGATGGAATGACTGGAGTAGCGAACCACGCCAAGAAATCTGAGTACGAACAATTCAGTGTTGCCGTCAGAGGAGTTTCTTCATCTATCTGCGGTTTGATCGAAGCCGCTGCTCAAGCGGCTTATCTGGCTGGAGTCAGTGATCCAACTTCGGTAGCTGGAAAACCAGGTCTCGTGGATCAGGCTCAATTCCTCAGAGCTGCTCAGGCGATCCACACGGGTTGTCAGAATCTTAGCAATCCTACTAGCACTCACCAGCAAGTTATTTCGGCTGCGACAATGATTGCTAAACACACTAGTGCCCTCTGCAATGCCTGCAGACTCGCCTCCAGCAAGACAAGCAATCCAGTTGCGAAGCGACACTTTGTTCAGTCAGCAAAGGATGTAGCAAACTCAACAGCAAGTCTCGTGAAGGAAATCAAAGCTTTGGATGTCGATTGTTCGGATGCGAATAGGCAACGTTGTGCCGAAGCTACGAGACCTCTTCTTGAAGCAGTTGATAGTCTTTGTACTTTTGCTAGTTCTCCTGAGTTTGCTAGCCAACCAGCGAGGATTTCATTTGCGGCAAGAACTGCTCAGGAACCAATAACGAGCGCTGGAAAGTCGATTATTGATGGTCTTTGTGCGATGTTACACTTGGCAAAAAGCCTTGCGATCAGCCCTGAAGCTCCACCAACCTGGCAGTTGTTGTCTAATCATAGTAAGAACGTCAGCGACTCTATTAAATCTTTGGTCGCTTCGATAAGAGACAAGGCTCCTGGACAAAAGGAATGCGATGCTGCTATTGACAAACTCTCAGCTCGGATTCATGAACTTGATGATGCTTCTCTTAGAGCAGTTTCGCAATCGCTGATACCTCATAGGGAGAATACGATGCAGGGATTCACTGTTCAGATGGAAAGTAGTGCTAGTGAGTTGAGGGAGAAGCTGGAACCTTTGAGAAATTCAGCCAAGTACGAGGCGGAGAATGTTGGACATGCAGTTAGCCAGATTGCTCTTTATTGTGAGCCGTTGATTTCTGGGGCGATTGGAGCTGCTTCGAATATGGTGCACACGAAACAACAGATGGTGTTGCTTAATCAGACGAAGACGGTTGCTGAGTCTGTGTTGCAGTTGGTTTATGTGACGAAGGAGTCTGGAGGTAATCCGAAAGCTGTTAATCTTCATGCAGAGTTGGACGAGACTGTTGAGTCTACGAAGGATGCGCTTCAGGAATTGCAGAATACCTTGGAGAATATTTCTACTTCGAATGGAATCGTTACTGGGTTGATTGATACGATTACGAGGGCGATGGTTAGACTGGAAGATCATAGGATGTCTACGATTGACACGGTTGATTCGTACGTCGATTATCAGACGAGGATGGTTGAAGCTGCGAAGGAGATTGCTCGGTTGGCGCAAGAAATGGTGAGTGATTTTCACTTAATTTTTTTCGCCATTTTCACCCGAATTCCAATTTCTTCAAATCTGAATAAATTAAAAATTCTCTCCTTTTTTTCCAGTCAACCAAGTCCACCACAGACGTAGCAAGACTAGGTCCTCTCGCAGTGGACATTTCCCACAAATATACACAACTAGCCCGAGATACTTCTGGAGCTTCTGCAGCAGCTTCCAATGCTGATGTCTCAGCCAGACTTCGCACTGGAGTTCAAGAACTTGGAAGATCCTGTGCCGATATTGTCCGAGCAGCAGGAACCTGCCAAATTTCTTCCGGAGATGTCTACGCTCAACGAGAAGTTTCCGAACAGAGTAAAATTGTCACCGAGAAAGTCTCCCAGGTCCTGGCAGCCTTGCAAGCTGGATCTCGAGGAACTCAAGCCTGTATCAATGCAGCAAGCACCGTTTCTGGAATTATTGGCGACTTAGACACGACCATAATGTTCGCCACTGCAGGAACTCTCCACGCGGAGAACGAAGGCGATACTTTTGCGGATCACAGGGAGAATATTCTTAAAACTGCAAAAGCTCTCGTTGAAGATACGAAGACTCTGGTCGCTGGTGCCGCATCTTCTCAAGAACAACTTGCTGTCGCTGCTCAAAATGCAGTTTCGACTATTGTCCAATTAGCTGAGGTTGTGAAATATGGAGCAGCCAGTCTTGGAAGTCATAATCCTGAGGCCCAGGTGATGTTGATCAATGCTGTCAAGGATGTTGCTTCTGCTCTTGGAGATTTGATTCATGCAACCAAGGCTGCGAGTGGAAAACCGATCAACGATCCTAGCATGGCTCACCTTAAAGATTCTGCTAAGGTATGTTATTTCAGTTTTCGGCTTGTTTCTAATTTATAATTAATACTAATAACTTGTTTGTTTATGTTAGTTTAGGCTTCAGAGCTTCTTTCTTATTTTCTCAAAACTCTTTCATTTAAAGATTTAATAAAAGTATTAAAAAAGCAAGAGTCGCTGTGAAGCCTGACAATAACTTATCTTTTGAGGTTTTTGATTCGGCTACGAATTATATTCTGAGCAAGTCTAAAAGAAAGTATAATTCATAGAAAGTAAACTGGAATATTTAATATTGTATTTAACTTAAAGTTTTTGCTCAGAATATTGAAACTCGTGGTTTTGATTGCATTAGAGTAGGAGTAACTAATTTCTGAGGATGCGATACAATAGGCGAAAGTGACTAAAACGATAACAATGATTAATAAATCTTAGGAAAAGAAGCGAAGCAAAGCGAAAGCGTTTGCCTTGATCGTCGTGACTAACAGCGTTGATTCTCTACTTAAAATTATCACCTAATGAAGGTGATTCTCTAACCGGACCTCTTCTAACTGTAATTTTTTGGGTGGACTTTAATTGACAATTAATTCAATTTAAATTTCTCTACATACATTGCTAACCGATTTCATATTTTACATACTACTAAAACCATTCTCGTCTTGATCAAGTTCCATTCGCTGTGGATTGACGAGAACGAAATAATAAAATATGGCAGAATAGCTAAGATCCTCGAAAATGTGCCAAAATCCAAAATTCGTCGGCGTTATTAAAGTCCACCTTTGAAACCTTTGAAAGCCTTAAGCTTTTGGAAAGCTTGGAAGTTTTGTAAAACCTTGAATTCTTGGTATTCTTTTCTATGTGTGTGACAAACAATTTAATGACGTAGTGATCTGTGTTTTTTGAATGCAATGTAGAGGCCTTTAATGGGCAAGACTAGGTTGTTGCTTCATCAGTCTCAAAAACGATCATTTAATTTATTTTGTCTACTTTCTATTTGTTGAATGATCGTTGATGGACTCTGAAATCTTTAACGGTTTCTGATCTTTGATCGCATGTTGCTGGCCAGTGAAGGTCAAATTGTGGAAACTTAGAATGAATTGATCAATTCCGGTGGACTTTAGTATCAGTCTGATTGACGATTTTGGTCTGGCCGCCCTAAATAGGTATTAGAACAGCAGCTGCAGCAACAGCTTGTACCTTCGAGCGATGTCGGTGGCTCAGAATCCGAGTGGTTCGTCTCTGATCAAGAGGAGGAACTGATTAGACTTCTCTCCGTCTCCGAGAACAATCAACACGCCCAGCGAACCTCTGATCTTCTGCTGCTCATGTAGCAGAATAGGGTTCACGTGGTCTTTTCGCTTTTTTAATACGGGTTAATGTTGTAATTTTCATGAAATCTTGCATTTATTCAGATAATGTTTCTTTGAAGCAGATTTTTCAATTTTGTAGTTCGGTAGAGTAAATTAAGATTTTTGGGTGTCGACTCTATTGAAAAAAATAGGGGAAAAATTGTAAGTTCTTTTATTATATACTTGAAAAAATAAATAAGAATAATATGGTAATTTGAGGTATTACAGTTTCTTTATTTTGAAATGCTTGTAAACTTGGGTGTTTTAAAATTCAATTCCTCAAATTTTGAAAACTTTGAGAGAATATCTTTGTAATAATTTGACAATTTAATTTAATTTGAATATTGAGATATTGAGATGGTAAATATTTTTTCAATGAGTCGAAGCTCCAATTTGGTTTCTTTGAAAATCAATTCAATACTTTTATTACATTTATTCATATAATCCCTGTGAAACTTTATTATAGTATTTAAAGTGTCTATATCTATGAAAATCGTTTACTAATTATAATTACAAATTAGGTATTCTAAATAGTACTTAATAAAGTACTTAAATTGTTTTCTTGGTTCAGAATGTATTTTAATAATTCTGAAATTTATAGTTTGAAAGGATTAGGAATGTAAAAAAATTGTTTTTACAAGGCTTATACATTTAAACTAAGACAGTAGACATCCATTTTTTAGTAGTTATATATTATTTTGTCTTCCATGAAACGAAGGTTGTGTTTTTCTACAAATTTAATTGTATAATTCACATAGTTTTCTCCATATTATTAACATAAATTTTTGTTAGATCCTTTAAGACAAAAAATAGAAATTGGAAAATTTGAAAACTATTTCAGATTATTTAGAATAGATTATTAAACAGATTATTTGTAATTTTAAACTATAGAAAAGTATAGATTCCACTTTTTTCAGTGAGAATAACGATTTTTATTAACTTATTTATATGTTTGTATAAAAAATTATAACATTTTCTAAAATTTACGTTCTATTATTTGTGTTAATGTTTTTACAAAAAACAAGTTAGATTAACAAACCTTTTATTCAAGAATATTACATATCAGAGTGCTTTATAAAATTTCCGTGTTGAAATAGCATGAAAAATCTCTGGAATGTTGTTTTAATCATTAACTTTATGCTTGGTTGGGATGTTTTTGAAATATCACTTTCAGATTATTTTTTTTTTGTTTTAACTTTTCGCTACTCTGCCATAGTTTTATTTATTTTCGTACCGTTCATTTTGTATTATTTATATTTCATAGTCGCTTAGAATTTCTGTAATCTTCGAATAAAGCAGATTTTCGAAAATTTAAGTGTACAACATTTATGTAAATTTAATCTATAAATTAATTATAAATTCATCTACATTAAATCACAAAGTTAGGTATGTATAGCTTTCTTTTCACGTGTTGTGCTAACCAGAAAAGTCGAGAAAATCGCAGTTAACTAATCGCGAAGTGCTTCTTGAAACGCTATTATCCAAAATTAGGAGATCAAAGTGAGGAATTAAATCCTTTCTTTTAATTAACTTGAATTGTAGACTAATTTTGCCTTTAGTTAAGTCCTTTCCACGCTTCGAATCATGCTTTGCTTCTTCCAGGATTTTTAAATAATATTTTAGATTTATCCGGTGTAGTTGACTACAATTTTATAGTAAAACTAACTGTATTTATTCCGATTTATTACTTCATTTTGTTCAGTTTTAATATTTGAATAATTTGTGATTTTATAGCCATAAATTTGGAGGCTATCAAATAGTTATTTCATTCCAAGTTTCTCAAAAGTGTATATTTCTTAGTTCTGTACCTCCAAGTTAGGATTCTTTGAAATTAGGAAGATTTAATTAAATTCGACTCTGTTCAATATCTAAAAATTTATTTCTCCTCTGAACTCTGAACGAAATGAATTAATCGTTTAGTAAAGTCAAAATATCTAAATATCGTTCAATATCTAAAAATTTATTTCTCCTCTGAACTCTGAACGAAATGAATTAATCGTTTAGTAAAGTCAAAACCATGATTTTCAATCTTTAACCAATATTTTCTCTTCCAGGTAATGGTAACAAACGTCACATCCCTTCTGAAAACCGTGAAAGCAGTAGAAGATGAACACACTCGAGGAACTCGAGCTCTTGAGTCAACAATCGAAGCCATCGCTCAGGAAATTCGGGCCCTAAATACTCCAGAGTCTCAAAAATCCAACGTAACTCCAGAGGATCTTGTCCGCTGTACAAAGAGCATCACCACCTCTACAGCGAAAGCAGTTGCTGCCGGAAATAGTTGCAAACAGGACGACATCATAGCGGCCGCAAACATGGGTCGTAAAGCGATCAGCGATATGTTAACAATTTGCAAAGGCACTGCTTATAATTGTGCCGAAACCGCCGAACTTCGAGATCGAACTCTTCATGCTGGTCACGACGTTGCAATGAATTATCGAGAATTGCTTCAAGCAATTCTTCAAATTTCATCGAGACCTGGCGATGCGAAACACACTTTGCCACCAATTTCGAGGAAAATTGCCCAGAGTGTCACCGAATTGGTCGCGGTTGCTGAATTACTGAAGGGAAGCGACTGGGTCGACCCTGACGATCCAACTGTCATTGCTGAGAACGAGCTTTTGGGAGCTGCTGCGAGTATTGACGCTGCGGCGAAGAAACTGGCGAGTCTCAGGCCCAGGAGAAGCATTCAGGTGAGAATTTTATCAGATAATTTGATATAAATCTAAGGGTAAAAGGAACAACCGTTGGCGAAAGAATTCGACTCTGAAAAATGTACCAAAGTTTGAACCGATCAGAAAAAAATCTGTCTTTAAAAAATCTATTACAAAAAACTTTCCGAACATTTGAAAACAATCGCAAGCATCTAAAGGAAAGGCAGCGCAGATTCTAGCTACCGTGAGATATGTTTGATATTCTTGGTTGTTTTTTAAATAATCGACCAGGAATCAAACATATTATTACGGTGGTTAGACCCTCATCGGCTCGACGGCGGTAAGATTGTAATCTTAATTTTAAATCCCTCCCACCTTAATCTAATCTTTATTCATTTTATCCCTTCCAGGAGACAAACGAAGACATGAATTTCGACGAGATGATCCTTGAAGCCGCCAAATCAATTGCAGCGGCAACCTCAGCCTTGATTAAAGCCGCCAGCGCAGCCCAGCGAGAATTAATAGCAACCGGAAAAGTAGCAAGGACACCTCTAACTTCTTCAGACGATGGTCAATGGTCCGAGGGTTTAATTTCCGCGGCAAGATTGGTCGCAGCGGCTACCCACAGTCTCGTGGAATCTGCGAATGCTCTCGTCCAGGGAATCAGCAGTGAAGAGAAACTTATCTCGAGTGCTAAACAAGTCGCTAGCAGCACTGCTCATCTTCTCGTTGCCTGCAAAGTCAAGGCTGATCCTGATAGTGAGAGTACAAAGCGACTCCAGGCTGCTGGAAATGCTGTGAAGAGAGCAACCGACAACCTCGTTCGAGCGGCTCAGCAAGCTATTCAGCAGGAGGAGGAACGATCCTTGGTTTTGAATCGCAGAATGGTTGGGGGAATTGCTCAGGAGATTAATGCCAGATCCGAGGTGCTGAGAATTGAAAGAGAACTTGAGGAGGCTCGAGGAAAACTTACAGCGATCAGACAGGCCAAGTACAAAAATCGAGCGGATATGTCGGACACTGATACAGATGCTGATCAGAGTGGATATGATAGTTATACCAATAGGTATGGATACATTTTAATATTTCTATAATTTAATTTTAGATTTTATTCTCATATTATACATAATTTTCCCCTTTTTTAAAAGAATAAAATATAAATAATTTATACAATATAAAATTAAACCAAGATAGATTAAATTTACTTAATTGCCTTTAATCTCCAAGGATTATATAAAAAAATCCAAGTCATCAGCGTAAAGTACCATTTTTAATTTTCTTGTTTTTAATGTTCTGCATTTTTTCTTTAATTTAGCAGGTACGAGTCGAAACCGTACGAGCCTCCAAGCAATTACTCGACCCTGCAGTCCATGAACAACACCTTGGATCAAATTCAATCCAACACACAGCACATAAACCACATAGTCAACGATCGAGAGAATCTTGTTTCTCCTGAGAAAGTCCACTCGACACAAAGTACCTTAGAAAAGAAAATGAAGGACTGTCAGTTCCGAAATTCAGAAAATCATTACGGATCTGTTGATAAGAAGTATTTGGATTCTCAGTACGGATTCAACGACAAAAAATACACAACCGACAGTGCATATAGCACAACAGAGAGGAAATATACACCTGAGACTTCGCCTTGTCAGTACAGTTCCATTGAGAGGAAAATTAATCAGGAGAGTTATGGAAATGACCGAGCTTATACTCCGACTCAAAGCCCTTATCCTACTCAGAGTCCTTATAACCAAAGTTCCTACAATCAGAGTCCTTTCTCTCCTAGCCAGAATCCCTATCCTTCTAATCAGAGTCTCTTCCCTCCAAATCAGAGTCCCTATCTTTCTAATCAAAGCCCTCAACCTTCTAATCAAAGTCCTTATCCGAAGTCTCCTACTCACTACACAGCCTACACTCAGGGTCAGGAATTCATTAAATATTCTCCAGATCCAAACAACATCCACAAGTACACGAAGGATGATCAATTCGAGAAGTTCACCGAGGAAGAGAAATACTCGAGCGAGCAGAAAAGCTTCGAGCAAACGACTTTCTCGGATCAAGGACCTCAGACTTATTTCACGAATTCTGATAGGTTCTCGGGTCCAAGTATGATGAGTACTTTCAAATCAGACAAATTCCCAGAACCTCGATTTACGACCTCGACACCGCAGAATCAGACCTTCCGGAATGTCGAGAGCAAGATCATCCCTGGCGGAAGGATCGAGACTATCACGACCAAGGTTTATTCCGCGACGCCTGGACAAACCAGCAGTTCGAATTTCGAAACCTTGGAGGAAAAAAAGGAGTTCTTAAATTCTGGTAATGAGCTCTCGACTTTTAAGAACTTGGATAACGAGACCTTGGAGCAGAAGATGCTGAAGCAGTCGATGATCGAGAAAATCACGGAGAAGAAGACAATCACGACGACTACTTCAACTCGTCAGGAATCCAACACGAAAAATTTCCGGTTCGACGAAAAGTAGATTAAGATCGTGTGAGGTTTTACAATAACGCACAATAGAAACGATCTTCTAAAACAGGAAGGTAAGAATATTTATTTTGAAGAGAGATCTGTGAGATTCGGCTTGGAGCTTAAGAGGATTATTGAATTAATTATGTGAAGTGACGTCCGAATTAATGAGATGTTTTCTTGGTCTTGCGATTAAATGAAAGGCGACGTCAATGGATTTCGTTTTTAATCGAGGGAAAGTAACTTTACAATTTTAACCTACAGACTCAGATTTTTAATCTTTGGATTTTATCGTCAACGAAATCTTTGACGTCGCTGAAAGATGAACTTTTGCGATTGCGCGTCCGCTTTTTCGCCAGATTGTTTTTATTTTATTTTTATTTTTTATCCGTGTAATTAACGCTAGAGTTTTATATATACGAGTAAATCGAGCCTTAGCCGCGCGGCCTTAGATAATTATTCTATAGTAATAGATAAGTGCCCTTAGAAACGAAACGTGCTTTCGATTAGCCTTTTACCTAGTTATAAAGAGTGAAACTTTTTCAAAGATGGCTCGGAAAAAGAATCTTTTCCCCTTGTTAAAACCATCAACAAAAAATCTCGTTATTCAAAAAGCGCAAAAGTTCTCAAAACTCCAGAGATTTTTATTTTAAACATTTTAAATCAATTTTGACCAGGTTTCGGCTTTTAATTATATTTAATCGGTTTAAAAAGAGTTGTCAGATATAGTTAATTTCCTTTTATGTTAAAGTTTAATTTAAGGCCACGTATTAACAAGAGAAGCAACATATCATTTAATTTTATTAATTTTCCGGATCCGCGAGGAAGACAATCCGCGGATTTCCCACTAATACTTCCGCTTTCTGGACTAACATTCTTTCTCGTTGGTAGTTGCCCTCTCTCTAGGCCCTTTTCTTTTGCTAAATATCTTACTTTTTTCTCGCGACTTATTGCGCTTTCGAGAAGAAGAATAAGTGCAATGTTAGGCATTTGAATGAAGTGACAAGACTAGAGCATAGTACTCATTTTTTTGTATTTTTTTTTGTAAGTGGGTATTTGCGAAAGTGGGTTTTATTGATTGTTATTTTAATATACACCAAAAATTCAGTGCTTTACTAATGGAGTTTAACAACTGTGAAAATGAAGCGATCAAGAGCGCTCTCTTCCAAATCTTTGAAAGATATATTCGAGACTTATTTTGTAAAAAAAAAAATTACTGAATGGTGGAAACGAGCGTGCCATGGTCGAAGAAAGTTTATTTGAGACTAACGGATATATATTATAGATGTATAATCGATATTCTACAATTATTATTGCAAATATTGTATCGTTAACGCGTAACAAGTGATTGTGATTGTGTTTACAGTCTTAACATGTCGTTTTGACAATCTGACCTCTCCTGTGTGAGATTTTTTGATCGTTTTTTTTTCGTAACTGGGGATTGTTACGAAAGTCTATTGTGCTACCGTCTTTTTTACCATTATTATTAATTTGATTACCATCGTTGTAATAATGGTATTCTTTCGACGAGAACGCGGGAAGCAAATGTACATTTTTAAAACAATAAAGTATTTCTAACAGTCGATGTTGAATCTTGAAAATTTAATTTAAAATGAAATTATTTTTTAGATGTATTTTATTTTTAAACATGTAAATATATTATAAAGTTAACTGATTCATGGTACATTTTATACAAAATGCAATTTTATTTACTTTTAGAATTAGTCGAAAGCGGAGTGGTGATGGCTTCGGGCCTTAAAGATTTCTCGATAAATCTTGGTAATTCAAACGCAGCTTGATGAACAGCGTCGTTATAATATCGCATTTCCATTGATTCCAATTCCTCGTCCGTGAATATCCTTTCCGGTTTTTTAAAATTTGTTTGCTGAAATTAAGTAATTTCAAATTAATCTTTAAAAAAAATATTTCCTTGATCTGAAAATTCTCCTAAAGGAGAAAAAATCATTTTTAACTGTGGAAATAGAATATTATAATCTTGAACAATAAACTAACTACTTACTGGATTTAGACTTCCAAGAACGAATCCAATTTGTCCAGTGGGATAAGTTGGTACAGAAGCCACTCCGTAGGAACAAACTGGAAAAACTGATCTGCAGTGACGAAGAGTTTGTTGTACGAAATTCAAATTGGCCCATGCAGTTCCTGCTTGACTGCAAATTATTCCACCAGGTTTTAGAGCTGATTTCATAAGGTTGAAATAGGATGCTTGAAAAAGAGTTTCAGCTGGACCTGAATCGAGAAGATTAAGTATTTTGGTAAATATTTAGAATTTTTAAAATTTATTTTTCAATGATTTTTGATTATTTTTATTTTTTATTGTTTTTATTTGTTTTTTCTTTTCTTTTGTTTGACTTACCAACAGGATCGGAGCTATCGGTAATAATGACGTCGAATTCACCCTTGTGCTGCTTCATAAATTCGAAACCATCTCCCACATTCAAAGTGAGCTTTGGATGCTCAAGCCCTTTGCCCATGAAAGGCAAATATTTTTTTGATACTGCAATTACCACGTCGTCGATTTCCACTTGGGTGATATGTTCCACTCCTGGATGTTTTGCCACTTCACGTGATACTCCACCATCTCCTCCACCAACTATTAAAACCTTCGTGAGAACAAATATTCATTCCATTTATTAGGATTAAGAATCACCTTCCAAAATTATAAAAATGGTTATTAGTCATTCTTTATGATTCTGGAAAAAATATTTACAAGAATTGAGGAAGACTTAAATTTTAGGTTTAAAATTAAAAGATTTTTTTTTGAGATCCAAGGTTTTAACATGAAGCGTTTACAAAATTTTTAAGCTATAAATTTTTGGAAATTTCTGGTAAATGTCTGAAGATTTTTTCTTACATTTTTTGGACTGGGGTGACTACAAAGTGGCAAATATGCTATCATCTCTTGATATGAGAATTCATCACTCTCGACACACTGTATAATTCCATCCAAAACTAGAGCCTTGCCGTGTGATTTCCTAAAGAAATATTTACAAATTTTTTATAAAAAATAAGATTGGTACTCTATTTGAAAATTTAAACTAAAGCCTTATTTTGTTTTCTCCAAGGAATTCAAATACTGAAAAGCTCCAGATTTATGTACTTTTTAGAACTTTCCGGATAAATCCATATTTTTAAAAATCTATAATAATTTATATCTTTATTTATATCTATATTTATAATCTTTGCAAATATCGAAAAAACTTATTTATTCAGTTTCAAATTTTCAAAAATACCGTGAAAGTTAATTTCTTTCAATTCCAATTCCAATAATGATGTATAAATTATTTTTAAAAATTTGGAGAGAAATCCTACTAATTTTATAAATGATTGGATATGATTTTTGTGGAAATGAAAATGATTCCAAAGAATTAGAGGGGATAAGTTTTTTATTTTGAATGAACTTACGTTTCGATGACCAAGACATCCTGGTACTTAGATCTTTCTCGATGAAGGACCTGTTTGACTTCCAAGGAGAGGGAAATCCCCGGCCAGAGTTCGTTGATTTCACTGAACCATCCTTGCTTTAGTGCATCCATTACCACCTGGTTACTGGTCCGAGAACGACTGAAATGCGACACCCGTGTGCATGGTCAATATAAGGAAAATAAGGCGATCATTTATAATGTGGTCAAACATGTTTCACGGCCCCTCACGATCTCCCTATTTTTTATTATTCTTTTTTCTTTTCATGGGGGACCCTCCAATACTTCTGTTTTTTTATCCCTCTTTGAATTATTAGAAAAAGAAATCTTGCTTTTTTTCTAGAAAAAAATATTGATATTGCCGACTCATTTGGTCTTTTCGGTTATATCCAGTTATATCTAGTAATAACGAGGATTTAAAAGAAATTACTTAATTCTGGATTTCATTCGAATTTTGAAAAATTTTCTACACATCTTGCAAAAAAGAAGTGGGTCTAGTGGGATTCTTTCTTCCAAATTCAAATATCTTGTCTATTCAACAATTTAAAAAAATACTTGGATCTTGAAACTTTGAAAGCAAAAATGAAATTTTTTTTTTTAAATTGAATTTAAAAAGTAAAATTTATTTTTACTTTTTCGAGTTTTTGGTTGAATTTTTAAACTTTTTCTTCTTTCCACAATAAACTAAACTTTAGTGTAAAGTGAATTTAAAACTGAATAATTAAGTAACGACATGTATTGCAGTGAATTTTTCTTGCTGACTGTTGCATTCAATTTAGCAGAAATATTTACTATGTTCTTTTCAAGATATTACTTTAGTTAATATACTCTGACATAAAGGAATAATTCTCGAAATCTGAAGACGTGTGGTTACACCTTTTCCGGGATGTTGGTTTCCCGCCTGAATCAAGAAAAACAATTTCTAATTTCTCCAAGCTTTTCTAAGCTAATAAAAAATAATTTTTTATTTAATAATAACATATTATTCGTTAATTTGAAAAATATTAAATGTTTTATGACGAGAAACTGAAAAAAAAAACTTCAAACTTACATAGAACAGAAATTCATAAAATATTTTCTGAACGAAAGATTGATCGTTTCTTTAAAAAATAGTTTCTGAATATTTCGGGTCGCTTTTATTTTAAAGCTACTTCAATGGCTGTAGGAGTGTTTTGTCTGAATTTATGAAAATGAGAAATGTTGAAACTTCGCAGTTACTCACACATCCCTTCTTCTTCACTTCTTTCCTATGACATAAAATTTTTTTTCTAATAAAAAACTCGTTTCATAGTTGCAACTTGTTCTCATATTTAACTTCAAAATTATATATTTGAAATTCGCTGACAAAAAGTAAGGTATTTTTATGTTTATACTTTATAATCTGCTGTCCAAGTTTACCAACTTTTGATATTTTTTCATTTATTATATCATCCAAACATTAAGTTTTTCAATTTTTAATATTTCATACATAAAATATTTAAGCTTTCTTATATCGGTTTTCATAAACTTTAGAGAAAGACCAAAAAAGAATAAGCAAGAGGCATAATGATAAAATATTTCAAAACTCTTTGATGTTTCCAATTAAAAAAAATTAATTAGCCTTTTATTTCAAAGTCAGATCGAAAATGTCTGAATATTTATCGGAGCACGTGTTTTACCAGCGTGGCTTGCACGTATTAATAAAATGCGTATCGCAACTGGTACATACGTCAGAGAAGCCGGTTTCTCGATGGTATTTGAAGTTACTGTAGTTGATAGTAGAACGTTCTAAGCAGAAGCTTAGCCAGAACTGACGGATCCGTAAAATTTCAACTCTGATTGTGAGAGCTCTCCAGATAATAAAAGACGAGATATTCAGTATTACCCTGGGCTCTCGACCTTTGAACCACCCGCTGTGGGGTGTGCTGGTAACAAAGCCAGTCCAAACTTGAGGAGGGAAATCGAGAACGACTGAGATTCGTATTTCTGAGAGAAATAGATTTCACTCAGCTGTTTTCCTTATCCTCTTTTAAAGGATAAGGAGCCAGTAATTTGGCAAAGTCAAAATTGAAATCTACATCAAGATTATCATTTTAGTTTACTGATCTGACCTTGACTCTTTGAGTTGCACGAGTCGCTACTATCTCTCATCGGAATAATCTTACAATACTTTGTATAAATGATAACAAAAAGAACTGAAGGAGAAAATAATTAACGTTCCGCAGCTGCCACGCAGAATTTATTTATAGTTCTTTTATATTTGCTCGCTGATAAGTCCTTTTTATTTGCTTAGAAGTTATTTTTAAATTTTGCATCTATAGTGATATTTAACTCTCCTATAAAAAAGCTTGATGAATTGCTTTTCTAATATTTTGTGCTTTTAATTGGAATGAGCATAAGGAGCATTTTTAAATCTATGAAGATTAAATCTAGAAATCTATGAGATTACTAAGGAGAAAAAATCACGCAATAAAAATGGGATACCATTGTTGTTCTTAGCTTTATCAAATCTGTTATGAACAAATTTCTAAAATTGGTATTTAATTCTTTTCTATTCTAGATGTTAATTTGATTTCCGTTTTTAATCTTTGCTGCCTATTTTTAAGTTTTTTCTTTTTGATTTATTTTTTCGCTTTTATTCTATAAAATTATTAAATAGGCACTAAAATTATTTGAATTAAAAACCTTTGGGAAAGCTTTTTTAAAAGAATGTCAAATTTCCAAATCAAATACTTGAATTCGATTAAAATTCCTTTAAATTATGATTTATTTATTTCCAGTAAACTTAGATTGCTTTTTAAACGCATAAAAACATAAAATTACAATAGTCGACGTGTAATAATTAATAAAAATAAAGTTATAAAAAAATATATTAAACCTTTTCGCGCTATAATTCAAGTTTAAAAACATTCGGAAGTTCGACTGCGCGCGCAGCCCTCAGCGCAAAGTTTCGGCAGATGCACGAGTCCGTTTTCCGTTTGGATCGGATTTACGCTTTCTCGTTGTTTTTATACTGTAAATTGAATTATCTTTCCTGAAAAGTAGAAAAAGTAAGAGCCTAAAGTGTATGAAACTTTGAAGGTAACGTTTCTTCCGTTTCTGTGCGTTTTTTCGTCGTAAATCGTGAAAAATGTCAATGCTCGCAGAGCCTCGACGAAAGCAGAAATGGACGCTCAACCCACGAGGGAAACAGTGGAGCGAAGGTACCTTTTACTGTTGAAATTGTTCCTATTTTCAATTATGCGGTGTATATTTCTTATATATGCGATACGTTTTACTGGTCTGAATCCTGTGGAGTTAATTTTTACTCCGAACGCAGATTCTGCGACAATTATAGAAAGGTTATGTTATGACGTGATTTCATACTTTATGTTCTAGATTCCAACAAATTCGGGCAAAAAATGTTAGAAAAAATGGGTTGGTCGAGCGGAAAAGGTCTCGGTGCCAAAGAACAGGGAATGACTGAACATGTCAGGGTGAAATTCAAGGACGATCAGTCTGGTGAGTTGCAAAATAAATTTGACATATTTTGGGTTTTGGCAGTTATTTTACGAAATATTTATACATGCAAAATTTTAAATTTTCGGTTCAAGTAACCTAACGTTCATTAATCATAGAGCTGCAGTAAAAATTTTGTTGTACGTTACACTAGACTTTTGTTTCGGTGGAATAAAAAATGTTTGTTGAACATAACCTCACTTATTTTGTTTCCTGGTGTTGGAGTACTTTTTTAATTGTTAATTCAAATTCAATTGTTATCGGTGTTTCTTGAAAGATCAAGAGGCTTAATTTTAAACCATACGTCATTGTTTTTAAAATTGTTTGTACTTTTTCAGTTGTATTATTTATTTTGTTTTTATTATTATTAAAATTCAGTTGAATTGACATAAAATTATTTTCGTATTTTCAAAGGTATTGGTTATAGCAAAAACGACCAAGATAAAGAGTGGACTCAGCATCAGGAAGGTTTTAACGATCTCCTAATGAACCTTCAAAAGAGTCAAAACTTGGAAGCAACCGAATTAATGGAAACCAAGGAGATAGCATTAAGTGGGACGTCTCTGGAGCAAAAATCGAAGCAAAGCAAAGCTCGAGTGCAGTAAGTATACCTAATTTTCTTATAATTTAATTCAATTGCATTCACAACTATTAATTTCCTCTTTTGCAGTGTCAATATCTTCTATTCTATTTACTTTATATTCCCCTCAATTTGCAGTTTTTTCTTTACATTTGCAGTTACCAAAAGTTCACTCGAGGAAAAGACGTCAACAAGTACAGTCCGAAAGACTTAGCAAACATATTTGGAAAGAAAACTCTGGAAGAAAAGTCGAAACATGAGGAGAAAGTGGAGGAAGAATTTAACGCCGAGCCAGTTGGCTTTAGAGACAACACCGGCGGTGTTGTTACCATCAAGGGTGGGAACATATCAGAGTACTTCAAAAGCAAGATGCCCTCCACAATGAAAAAGAACTTCGGAGAGAAAGAATGTAAGCCAGAGAGCAGCGAGAGTAACGACGAACGGTATGTGGGATTTGGTTTTAATAATACAAAGACTGATCAGTGCGGCAGCTATTCTCAAAGCGTAAAAGATTTCACCAACTACGCTTTTGAGAATCACTGTCTAGATTTAAACGCCTCACCAAAAGTCAAACCCTGGAGGAAGCGAAAGAGCTTAGCTTTCGCGAACGAGGGTCTGGATTTAAATTATTCAGACAAAAGCGAAACTCCAAAAAAAAAGAAAACGGATTTCGAGGCTTCTGAATCGTCCGAATGTTTCGTGAATCCCGCTTTGAATTTGGATTCTCCTGCCAATGAAACTTATAATGGGGCAGAGTTCGAAGTTTCGAGACCTCAATGCGCTCTCGTTAATCCCGCTCTGGATTTATCAGAGGAAAAGATAAAAAAGAAGCCAAGAAAGAAGCGCAAGAAGAATGTTGAATTGTCTGGTGTTGGTTTCGTAAATCCGGCTCTGAATTTGGATTGCCCGATTATTGAAAGTCACAACGGAACGGAATTCGAAGTTTCTAGGATACAAATGGGTCTGGCTAATGACGCTTTGGATTTATCGGATGAGGCTTCGGGAAAGAAACGCGTTACTTTTAATGATTTAGTAGAATATAACACGGATATTATCAAGAAGAAAAAAGGAAAGACGAAACTGGATAAATTCGAGGTTGAGAATGACAAGTTGAAACGGAAAAAGAAGCGCACAGCTACCGAAGAAGTGCGAATGGTTTTTGTTAATGAAGCTCTTGATGTCGAGGCGACCAGTGAGGAAGTTCATGATAATGAATTGAATGAAAGGAAATGCAGAAAAGAGAAAAGAAAGAAGACTAGAAGGATGTCAAATTTAGAGACTATTGAAGAGGCTCCAGAGGAAAAAGAAATTAGCGAAGACGTGATATGTGATCTCGAAGTTATTACTTTACAGGATTGTGTAGAAGAGCCTGAGGAAATTGGCGAGGTAACTTCAAAAAAAATTAAGAACAAGAAAAAGAAGGAAGAGAAAATTCAAGAAAATCTTGATGTAATAGAAATTACGACTGTTATACAAGAAAAATCTTTAACTGAAGATAATCTTCAGGTATCAGAGGAAACAAATGGTCTAAAAAAGAAGAAAAAGGAGAAAAAGAATGAAGGAGAAGTGGAAGGTACGATTAATGGATTTGATAAAGAGAATGAGGAAATTATTCCAGTGGAGAAAAGAAAGAAGAAAAAGAAGCGGAAGTCGATTGAAAATTGTGAATTTTTTTTAGATGAAGTAATTGAAGAGAAATTCGAAGTAGTAGAAATAGAGGAAAAGATTGAAAAGCTACCTTCTGAGAGCAAAAAGGCTAAGAAAAAGCGTTCTAGGGATTCAGAAGTGAAACCAGAACCTGAAGAAGATTCGGAGTGTAAAGTAGAAATAAATACTGAAGGTTATTCAACGCCTTCGAAAAAGCGACGATTGGGGGATGAAATTTCGGAAGTTTCACAAAGTCCTTGTGAGATGATGGCTAAAAAGTCGAAGAGTGTCTTAAAGGCCATGTTTGCTAAAAGCCCCGTGGTTTACTTTAAAGGGTCTAATATTAACGAAATTAAAGGATACGGAGTGGATTGATAGTTCAAAATATTTTCTATAGGTTGTTACCTCGGAGTTTTGGGACTGAGTAATTAAGTATGAGTTATTTTTTGATTTTGAAGTTTGATGCGTGTGTGAATTTCTTAGTATGTAAAATTTATTATACGAATTTCGACAACTATATGTACAATTGTACATAGTATCATCGTACGATGAAGTGTAGATACCATACGAAATATTTAATATATATGATTTTTGATTAAAAGTTTTGAATTACTGATTCAAAACAATAATAACTAACAAAACAATAAAAACCTAATTCAAAACAAGGTTTTATGAAATAATACTTGCTTATATACCACGTATATTTATAGAATATTTACAAAATATTGATAGAGCTCAACATTAAATTTTTCCTAAGCAATGTTATCGAAAACTTGAACGAGTTCTCCTGTAGATTTTACTCTGTCTATGAGTTTGCTAACATATTTAAGACCTTCATCACTCACTTCTACAAGTGAGTGTGGAATATATTCTTCATCTGCTGCAACAACAGTATGTCCTAGCTTTTCTAAATTGCGTTTCACCCCCATTAAATGTCCAGCACTGCAGGCAAACTACAAACATTAATATAATTATTGTCAGTTTTGAAAGACTTGAAAACTTATTGAAATCAGGAGAACCTTCTGAATTGGATTCACTCTGGAGGAGTTTAGAATTAGATTTTAGAAGGTTATTTTTCGAAGATATTCTTACCCTGAGGTATGATTTGCTGTCTTTTTCAATCTCAGAAACGTCTTCAGCTCCGATGTCAATTCCAATATCAGTTGCTGCATCGATATCACAGAATTTTTCAGTCAAGATAACACCCTGAACATTAAAAGCTGCTTTAACTGATCCATCAGCCAGTTTGCACCTTTAAAACAAAAGGGGAAATTAATTCTGAGTTTGAATGAGTCTTCTGGAAACTGAATTCAACGTACATGTTTTTCCTGAGCATGGTGTTTATATGATGTTTTGTTAGGGCAATATTGTCTGTTACTAAATGAAATACAAGTAGACACCCATTTGGTCCTTGCACGTTAATCCAGATGTTATGGCAATTAACTTTCGTACTTTGCATTCTGTCAAGAAATGCTTTTATGGTGCCATTGGGGATATTTTTTTTCTTTGCTTGATCAATTAGGTATGCTAGTTTCACATTGGTCTCTGGAAATGCACTACCAGCCTCTGTAAAAGTACAGAATTTTCTTTTTATAGACATTCAGTTGCTGAGAAGTTCATAAATAAAAACTTCAAGTTGCCTTAAGGCGCTGTTGATACATAATGACGTCACGAATTACCGACTGACTTTTTATTTACATTCAGCGGGTTTATTAAGAGATAAATGCAGATATAATGCTCAAATTTTGGGAAATATTAAAGAATATATTTAGGTATCGATGTCTGGTGGGCTTTAGTTTTTATTTTGAAAAAAAAATTTCAAAAATAATTTTTTTTAAAAATAAAAATTGAAACGCACCAGACGTCGATTCCTTGATATATTCCTAATTATTTCCTCAAATTACAACATTATATTTGTATTTCTCTCTTAATAAACCCACTGAATGGGTAATTTGTGACATTATGTATCACATACCCTTGCAGACTTTCGTTGTAGAATGGAGATCAACATGGCTGAAATTATTCGGTTAGAAATTAAATACATAAAATTAAGATAGTTAATTTAGAAATTGAATTAATTACCTGCTATTGCTGATTTCATTTGCCTTAGGTACTTGTCTGTCATTGTAGCTTTTTCAGCATCTTTTTCTCCCTTTACATGTTTTATATTTGCCCACTTGCTGTGACCAGCAAATCTTTTAGTTTCTTTGAGAGGATAGACATTTATGTATTTACACACTGGCCTCAGTACTTTATTCATTTTTGAAGAAGGAAAATTTTGTAATTCATAACCTTTTCAAGGCACAAGTACCTCAAGGACCGCAAATCCTCAAGTTATAGAATTTCTGCAAATTCGAGGTTATGAAAGAATCGTGGTTATCTTTTCAGAAGAATGTAGTTCAGAATTTCCAATTAGGGGCGCTGTTTTTTTAAAAATTATTTTTTATTTTGTATTTAATTTTCGTATTTTTGTATTTTTGTTTGCTGATATCTTAGAATTTGAGTAGCATTTTCTTGAAATCACTTTAAGGTTACTTTTGAAACTTAACAGTGTTATTAGAAAAAATATACATAAATGAAGAATTATCGACTGTTGGAATGGAAGGTTCCTTATTTAAAACTACTAAATATTGTTAGAAGATTCCTTGGAATTCTGATAGATGGAAGTAGAAGGATGATTTTTCAAACATTGTATTATTTTTAAATTAGGGCTCTTTAATATTCAAGTAGTTTCAAATTACATTGCTTTAAAATTTAGAAAGGAATTAATTTAATAATTTTCTGCCAATAAAAGGCATTTATTAAATATGATATTCATATTTTAAATTTCAAAGAAACAAAAAATTAATTTTGTGAAAACAACAGAATTATTTCCATTCTCTTTTTATTACGCATTTGAATCTGTATAGGAACGAATAAGAACCAATCATGAATCAATCAATGAGAACATGTCATATCTCCCGGTTATGGTGCATTTATACTTCTGTCTGCCTGTCCGGTGTAGGCAGGCAGTACATAAGAGTAAAAGAGACAGAAGTATATATTTTGCCCAATTTTACACTGTCTGCAGGGTTGCGAAGTTACGCGTAACTCGAGGTTTTCTACGTAAATTACCTAAATGAAGTAATTTACGAAGAAAACTGTAGAAAACTAGTAAATTACACGACAAAGATGGCGGTTGTCTGTTTTGAACACATAACCTCACTTTAGT
>JBAGKK010000453.1:168021-188897 GCA_037177015.1 Euceroptres primus | reverse complement strand
TATATATATAATTCTATATATTGGTACATTAAATCAATAAAAATTTTGATATAGTTTCCTTTTTAACAGCATCTTCTAATTTCTTCAATTTACATTTCATTAGATATTATATTTTATGTAAAAGGTCATATTTATAGTCAACTTGATGTTTAATTTCTGTAAATATAAAATATGTGATAGACAATGATTGTTGAATATTTATAACGAAACATTACTAGTGGGTAAATGAACAATACAAATTCATGATTGCTTTTTAAAATAATTATTCATTTCGCTTTAGAAGGGCATAATTTAAAGATCTAATAATAATGACATGTGAATATTGCCGATTCGTTTAACATATGACTTAGTAATCATTTTTACTAAATTTCATACAGTAATCATTAATTCGTACACCAATTAATTTAGTAGAAAAATTTATTACTGAAGTCAAATTCAGTTCTGCGACTGAAGTGAATTAGCAGTATATCACTGTTAGTCAGACTGAAAATTAGTAAAAATGGTTATTAAATCATTTGGTGAACAAATCGGCACAGTTCCGTTAGTCAAAAGTGACTATTACAAATTTAGGGAGTATGAATAAATACATATTATTACCACAAATGTATGCATTCCATTATTATTGGGTCTAGAAAATACGCCCTTTTAAAGCGAAGTGAACAATTATTTTAAAAAGCAACTATGAATTTTTAGTATTTATATACTCATTAGTAATCATTCAATATAACTATTCAACAATTGTCCCTCACTTATTTTATATTAACAGGATTTGAACATCAAGTTGACTATAAACATTGACTTTTTCATAAAATATAAGGCAATGGGATGTAAATTAAAGAAATTAAAAGATGATTTTTGAAAAAGAAAACTATTAAAATCTTGATTGTTTTAATGCACTTACATAGATTTATAGACATAAAACTGTATATGCATTTCATCCTCAAATTGTATGCTCAGGATTTGACAAAAATGATTTTCAAATAATATTTAAATACGTCTTCTCTGAATTGAAAATTCTATACCGTCAAACGGCGCAGCTTCGAATATGTGGGGTAAATTCGGACAGCCCTAAATTGATTCTTTAAATTAATCAAAACGGTTCCAACTAGAATATGGAATCAGTCTAAGCCTTTTCCTAATTAAAACCACTTTGAGTAATTTAAGCGATGAAGCTAGGACTGTCCGAAATTACCCCAAATGTCCGAAGTTGCCCCGTTTGACGGCAAAGAAGTACATTAAAAATTCTATAAATGTACACATACTTATAGTATTTTTTTGTATTCACTTAAAATATATTTTATTTTCTTTTACTATCTTTTAGCAGTTGCTACGTTTCACGCGCGCTTCAGCGCGCGTATAAAATTGCTAGTTTAATAGTAAATACGATAGAGTTAATATCTGGTGTATTTTTTACAATATATTTAAAAATGCTACTTTTATCAAGACAAAGACATTTAAAAGTAACAGTGCTGAAATATTATTCGTTGAGATCAGGTGAAAAATCAATCAATTAACACTGTGAGTTCTGTAAAACACGATTATCCGGATCGTGGTCCTAAATCCTCATCTGGATAACAGTGCAATGGTTTAGAAAAAGATTAATTACGGATAAATTCTTATATAATTTTTGTTTCGTTACTGGTATTGTTTAAAGGAATGTTTTATCTTCAATTTGGTACGTAATACTTTTCTTTTTTCTGAAAAATGTTTAATTATTATAAAGTAAAAGTTTTTTTATCGAGTCACTTTCCCCTACATAAAAAATATAAGAAAGCACAATATTATGCGTATATTCTTATAGCGAAGACGAAGGTCAGCAAATAAAAAATGTGTTTGGGCTTTTGCTTTTGGACCTTTGAATCGTCCACATATTGAAATTTAAGAATCAATACCTGGCACCTCGTCAAATATGAGTTTTTGGAGTGAATGAAATGTTACGTTTCATGTGTGCACAACGTTACTTTCCAATATAAATCCGCCCACATGGAAAAAATGGAAATATCAAAATCGTCCTCTCGTAATATCTGTTTTCACAAAAAAAAGTGTGATTTTAAAGAGGTTCAAAAGCTCTTTCTCACATGAGATGAATATTATTTAAAGAAATATGGTTTTTGAAATCCTACATAACTTTTATATTATATATTATGTGAAGAAATTAATACACACAAATATCAATTGCAATTTAATTGCAACAATTCTGTCAGCTCTTTTAGGATCCAATAAATATCTTTTTTTGATTAAATGCATATTTATTTTTATTAAATAAATATTGCTTTCATTTTAACAAGCATAACATATTAGAATAAATTATTTAACACTTCAAAAAATTCAATTCATTGAACTGAAGAAATATATTGTTGGATACGAAAACTATATTCAAGGAAACTGGGTTTCTTTTTGCAAAGTCTTTTTCTCTTTGAATATAATTTTTAGGTGTTAGACCTGAAGCTTTAAGTTTTTGCAACTTCTGATAAAAATTAAACGAGTTGCGAACTTTCAAAAATTTTAAGGCTTCACGATTCGCATTGGCTGCGTTAGGACTGGTAATCGTGTAAGGAGCTCTGAATTCGAAAAATGTCTACCAAGCGGAAAATGCACTTTTAATTGCATGTCAAAGTCAAAGCCGACCGGTTCGCTGTATTGCGACGCCAGCCTCCCTGAATTAAAATATACGTCATATTTATTCTGTGCATATACCGTCCACACATATAGATTTCTCGCATGCAAACCCGAGTGTGTAGATATTTCAGCCTTTGCGCATGCAAATAATTCACTCTGAAACTAAATCGCGTAACAAGGTAGGCTTCGGGTCTGTAATTAAATGTAATCCAGGTGACTCAATTCTGTAGATTTAACCATTCGACTTTGCAGGAGAAACGCACTGGAAATGGAAAATGAAAATATATTTTTACAATAACGAAGGAAGCAGGGAACTTTATAAATGATTTAAAAGTCCATAATTGGAAGCTTAAACTTTTCATAACAACGATGTAGAATACTATACTTGTTGTATGAAATCGAGAATTGCATTGTTACTTAAATGTCTTTAGTATTTCTGCCAATAAAAATATTCAGATAGCAGCTTTGCTGGTAACCTGAATGATTTCGATAAATTCGTCGATGCATCTAAGCCGCATTACCGAGAAGAAACCAGTAATGCTACAGAAATATCTTTGCCTGGTGCATTCAGTCCATGATCTCACTTCTCAAACACAAACACAGTGTAATTTAAATAGGCATCTATTCATAGTAGAAAGGATACTTATCTGCTTCAATTGTGAAGAATGTTCAATTATGAAATATTATTAATCCATCTTTATCACAATTTATACAATCGAGAAAAAATAAATCCATTGTCAATTGTAACAAATTTGGGAAAAGAAGTCGCAAAATACTTTAGAAAAAATATCATAATTGTTTATTCAAAAATAGTTGAATGAAGTTGTGTGCTTTTCTACTGCTTTAGACAAAAGTTGTAATTTATAATCAATTTTAATAGTTGATCTTGTTTCTTAAAATATTATTTATAAATAGTTTTTATATTATTCAGCAATTTTTCATTTTAAATTAGGGATCATCACATAACAGGATATTTTTCATACTTTTATATTTACAATTTCTAAACGGAGTCGTCTCAAATTTTGTAATTTAATTTTAATAAATTGTGCTTTGATATATATATATATATATATATATATATATATATATAAAATTATATCTTATAACTGGTAATCGGCAAGTAATTTATTATCTTCCACTAAAATAGTTTACAGAGTTCATTTAATAGCAAAAAATTATGAAATATTTTCAATGCTCATGTCATAAGTAGAAAAATGTAAACCAAAATGTTATTTATTAATATTCTTATAGTCTCGACCCTTTTAGAATCGAGAATTTGCATCTGTATAGAATTTGCAAAAAATAACTATTGAACCTTATACAGAACTTTCAAGTGAGTTTATTTAGTTTGTTTTTATTTTTATAATCAAATATTATAATTTAATAAATTATAATTTAATTTTTGAAAATATCAAAATTGGAGGAGTAATAGTTTTCTTCATTGGTATGCCGTCAATTATACAAAGAGTTCTTATTAGCGATTGCTTCATTCAAATTTTAAAAAAATCGTGCACTGCATTTTAAAAAGTCATGAAAATTCCCCATTTATATTTATAAAATCGTTTATTAAGGATGTTTTCTCTGTACAGCCTAACTCAAAATTAGTCGATCTTTATCTTGAATTCTGAAATCAACAAAAAGAACCTTTTATTAATTCTAATCAATTTGAGAAGAGAAATTGAAACGTTTCACATAAAAAAATAGTTTAAAGCATAATTTTTTATTTAAAGTAGTTATTTGAATATTTGTGTCTTCCTTCGTCTTAAGCGCAAGTAGTAATTTTCATTTAATTTTAATTTTCAATTGCTTATTTTCTTCCTTAAAAGATCCTTTACAGTTATATTTAGTACGCTTTTATTAAAATTTGAAATTTTTTATATTGTTTAATTTTCATGATCATTCACTGTATAATTTTTAAATAAAATAATTTTATTAAAAAAGTATCAAATAGAAATGTAAAGTTAACCCTTTCGGGACCAGTGGGACCTTTTGGTCCCAGTAAATTTTTTTGTGGTTCTACATCAATTCTTTTCTATTTGTTCATTTTAAATTGAAAACAAATATTTTTCTACATCCTCAGTAAATTTTCGATGTTCTTTGGTACTTATGAAGCAGAAACTATTTATTAGTACTCGAGAAAAAAATCCAAATGGTAAAAAACTCTATTTTCTAAAATTGATTTTTTTTACTTCTTTAGTCCCTGAAATAATTATTAAACGTAAAAAATTATATTTCTCCTCACTAACAAAGTAGGACCTGAAAGGACGAATAAAATGAGCTCTTGATAATTGAAATTAAATGAAAATTACGAATTTTCTCTAAGGCGAAGGAAAAAACAGAAACATACAAAAAATTATTTGGATAAACAATAATTATGATCCTCTATTTCTTTCTGAAATATCCTTAGGTTTCTTTTTCAAAATTAGTTTAAAGTAATTTTGGGTTTATTCTCCTTGATTTTATAAATCAACGTAAAGATTTGATTAATTTTGGAGTCGATCATAATTAATGACATCAATTACACGAATATTTTATAAATAAGGTAATTTATTAACTTTATGAACATTTGCAAGGCTACTTAACAACCTTAAGTTAGTGGTTGAATACTGAGGTGATCCAAAAATACATTGCAAAATTTTTTTTACATTTTCATATTCTCACCCCCCAGATTTGTTTGAATCCCAGAAAAAGTAACCACATATATTTTTTCAATCAATTGATATTTAGTTGTTGCTCAAGTTTTACGTATATTTCCCATGGGAAAAAAGCCATGTTTGAAAATTTGGGATAGAATCGTTAATATTAGGTGAATCTTACTGCATCTGGCATGCTTTTCTTAAGAATTAATCGATGAATAAGAGTCAATAATTACTTTTTGAATTCATCCCCAAAGAAAACCCATAAGTGCAAAAATGATTTATCGCGTATTTTCGGCGTTTAATCGTATTTTTTGCAGGTTTTTTTTACAAATTGTCTTTAATACGTAAGATATCGCTATTTTAACATATTTTGATGTTTTAAAAATTGTTTAAACAATTTATTATTGTTTATAACTATCTTTCCTTAGAATAAAGAAAGAAAATTGCGATGTTTTCTACATTCTTCAAATTTTCTTCGACTCTTTAGTTATCAGCAAATAATAACCAATAAATATCGACAAAAATCATTTTTCAAACTGTATATTATTGACTATTATTTTTTTGGGGGGAATTAATCCAGGAACTTGCGGTTTTTTACAAAATTTCCAACTTTCCTTCGACTTTTTAGTTATGAACAAATAATAAATTAAAACCAACAAGAATCCTTATTTAAAAAAATTCCATTATTTTTTGGCAGTGTATAGTGTTATAGAAATTTCCGTACACCTAGCACACAACATAATATGAGCCGAGGAATTTTCCGTAAGAATAGCCTATCCACCCTTCGTGTTGTATGCTAGTTGTACGGAAAATTCCGTAACAATATCCTCAGTCTTATTTTTTTCTGAAGTAAGTATTCTTATTATTTAAACAATTATTCTTGTGGATGTTTAATTATTTGATTGTTCATAACTAAAGAGTCGAAGAAAAGTTGAAGAATGTAGAAAAAACCGCAATGTTCTAACTTAATTCTGAGAAAAGATAGTTATAAACAATACTAAATTGTTTACAAAATTTTTAAAACATTCAAGTATGCTCAAAAAGTAATATCTTACGTACTAAAAACAATTTGTGAAAAAAAACTGTAAAAAAAAATATTAAACGCCTATAATACGTGATATCTAATTTTTGCACTTATGCGGTTTCTTTAGGACCCTGTAAAAGTGGCTTATGGAGGTTAAATTCAAAAAGTAATTACTGATTTGTATTCAGCGATTAATTCTCAAGGAGAGCGTGTCAGATTCAGTAAGATTCACCAAATATTAACGATTCTATTTAAAAAACGTGTTTTTTCTTATGGGACATACACACGAAACTTTATGGGCTTTGAGCAACCTCTAAATGTATCAATTGATTCTAAAATAAAAAAATACGTATTCACTTTTTTGGGGATTTAAACAAATCTAGTGAGTGAGAGCATTAAAATTCAACAAAAAAAATTTAGACGACCCTATTGAACATTAAGGTGTTTCAAAAAACAAAATGTTGTACTGGAGGGCATCATGCATCGATTTTTTGTGAGGTTCTCGAAAAAAGTGAACATGTATTTTTTCAAAAGGTTAATATTAACATGTGCCGCTGGGTCCTTGAAGTTTTTCATAAGATTACCGTGGGAAAAAGACAAATGTTTAAGGAATATGAATCCTTCATTAATTTTCCATTTCAGCCTTCCTAAATGCCTTTTACCGTCCCCCGAAAATCCACCCCCATAGCAGGGTAATCATAGTTTGACGGAATATTTACATTAACTATCATTTTTTCCCACTTTTTTTTTGCAGATCCACATTAGTAGATAAATCTTACTACCTTATTAACTTTTTAAGTTTTTTCTTATTGTTAAAACAATTTTTATTTGTTTAAGTAATTTATTTTTTCATAAATATTGTAAACTAATTGTGTTTTCTCAATACTGTAAGCTAATTCATTAACATAAAGAATAAACGTATTCATTTCAATTGCTTTTTGGTTATTTAAACAATGTATAATTGTTGAAATGTTGAAATGAAACTTCTAACCTGAATGCGATAGAAAACATTGTTTTTTCTAAATTATTCAACAGGTACCATTAGATTATTATAATTAAAACCTTTTTAGCTTGCTTTGAATTGTTTAAAAAATATTTATTTGTTTAAATAATTTCTTTTTTTATAAATATTGTAAATTGATGGTGCCTTCTTAAAGCTACAAGCTAATTCATCATCATTAGGAGTTAACGTACACATTTCAGTTATTCTTAAATTGTTTAGACAATGTTCAATTAATTAAATATAACTTTTACTTGAATTCGATATAAAATTATAGCTTTTTGTAAAGATTTAACAAGTTTCATAAGTTTAATGTAATTAAACCTTTTTTCAACTTCCTGTGAATTATTTAAACAATCTTTATTCGTTTAAATAAACTCTTTTCCCTAAATATCGTGAATTAATGGTAGTTTTATAACACCGCCACCTAAGAAATCAATGTAAAAGCTCGGTAAATTAATTTCAGTTACTGTAGGGTGGGGCTATTATATGTACAATTTTTACGTATTTTTCGTGATTTTTTTAACTTTAAAAATTTTTTCAGCCTTTTCATTTTACAGAAAGTTAAAGGACTCAATTCAAAAGACAAATCAATCATTTTTAGATTCTAAAATAATTTTCTACTTACTAATAATAATTGTTGAAAAGTATACCCTTTTGTGCCGCCGATCTTCTAAATAGGTACAACTATTGTTTTTCTATGTTTTAAATGAATAAAACAATTTTTTAATACTGAAATACTACTTAGAATTATTATTTAACTGTTTGAGAATACTTTCTGATGACAAAATATGTAAAAAAAAAACTTTAATCAGAAAAACTTTAATTAGAAATTCATATTAGTTTGAGATTTATTTAAAAAAAATAAAACAATTAAATATCAACATTAATATAAACGAAATATATTTTTAGAAGGATCTATAATTTATTTAACATCCATCTAAGATTCTACGGTCATTTCTAACCATTTAATTTACTGGCCATCCCCAACTGAGCAATTCAACTGATCTATAATCTATAATTTAAATGATAAAAATTTTCACCTAGAAGCAAAAAAATAGCTCTATATTAAAATAATAATAATTACAGATAACTTTTTCGAGATAACATTTTATCTTATAATTGATGTTAAAATCTTCAAAATGCAGTACAAAAACTTGATTCTGTCATCGATTGAGCTGCAAAATCGAAAATAAAAGAAACTGAAAAGTGAGGTTAGGTTTCTGACAGGTATCCTCATATTTTATACAGTTGTATTTCGAAAACTGTCAATTATTGTGAAATATTATTTTAAATTAGCTTTTTAAAAAAGAAATAATTAAAAAAGAAACAAATACCCGACTGCACAAAACTGAAAAATTAGCAAATATCATAACTTGCTGAACCAGCCGAATTAAATTTTTATATACCACCTTTGAACTAATTAATGGAAGCACAAATTGACATTTATGAAACAAATTCCTTTTACGACTTAAATTTGGAAGAAAAACACGGGCAACCGAAAATTTTTATTATTTTTAAAATATTGAACTGATACAAAGTGTGGGGATCGATCTAACCAATTGTTTAAAATGCACCCACATATTTAAACATTTTTCAATGCTTGCACAAAGGTCGCATAAAATTCCACTCTCATCCTCGATAAAGTAGAAGTCCTTGTGAATCCGATATGCTAGGCGATTATTTTTTTTCTCTCCATTATCATACTGAAAAGTATACTTAAAGTGAGTCGTACATATTAGCCCCACCATGCGCAAATAGCCCCACTCTACGGTATTTATAAATTGTTTAAACAATTAATATGATTGAAACTAATTCGCCAATCTTTTATATTGATTTTTCATGTGGCAGTGTTATTAAAAAAACCATTAATTCACGATATTTTGAGAGAAAAATTATTTAAACTTATAAAAATTGTTTAAACAGTTCAAAGGAAGTTAAAAACTTTTTAATTATAACAAACTAATGATACTTGTTAAATAATTTAGAAAAACTATGATTTTCTATCGCATTCAGGTTAGAAATTTCATTTTAACATTCCAACAATTAAACATTGTTTAAATAACCAAAAAGCAACTGAAATGAATACGTTGACACTTTATGTTAATTAATTAGCTTTTAGCATTGAGAAAATACAATTAGTTCACAATATTTGTGAAAAAATAAAATATTTGAACAAATAAAAATTATTTAAACAATAAAAAATTACTTAAAAAGTAAATAAAATAGTCAGAATTATCTACTAATGTGTATCTGTGAAAAAAATAGGGAAAAAGTGATAATTAAGGTCAATATTCCGTCAAACTATGATTACCCTGCAATGAGGGTGGTTCCTTTGGGCACCGTGAAACAGAAAAAAGAAAAGCATTACGTTCTAAATTGAAGATAAAACGTTCCTTTATATAATACTATTAACGTAACAAAGATTATATCAGATATTTATACGTCATTAATCTTCTTCTGAACCATTGCTTTTTTATACAGATGAGGGTTTGGGACCACGATCCGGATAATCGTGTTTGACATCACTTACAGTGTTAATTGATCGATATTTTACCTGATCTCATCAAATTGCATTTCAGCACTGCTACTTTTAAATGTTTTTGGCTCGATAAAAGTAATATTTTTAGTTATATTGTGAAAATACACAAGCTCTAATCTCTGTCGCATTTAATTTTATGATGACAGCCACAACTGTCAATTTTAAATACTGAAAAAATTTATTAAAATAGCTAGTTCTTTTATGTTGGTAAAATGCACGGGTCATTTGAAAAACTTTTGAGTGTAATTCGTTTAATACACCTTACAAATATCAATAAATTACATTTTGACACAAAAGTGTCTAATTATGCATTAAATATTAAATACTAATTAAATTTAGTATATCTTAAAAGATTCTGGTTAAAATAAGCATTAAAAAACTACTTCAGCCCAAAAATCTAACCTTTCACGAATTATACAGATTGAGAAAAGTGACGCTTCCAATAAAAACATATTAATTATGTTATATTTGATCATTAAAAGACTGTTTCTGTGAAAAGTTTTAAAGCCAAGTGTTCCGTGAATACAAGGAACAAAAGAAACAGTTGTAAAAAAATCCTACGGCAGTAAAAATGCCGAAATTATCAGAGGTGAAAAGTTAGGTCGTCACGTCGAAAACACATTTTTTAATTCTTTAAGTTAAAAACGGCAAGTAAGTGGTAAACCGTATTATGACAAAATCCATTTTTGATAATTTTACCTATAAAAAATTATTCGAGTTCGCTTAATTCAAATATATAGTCATTTTTACATATTATTCAGGTCAAAAACCTTTCCAGTTTGGGTCACTCTCCCCTATATATTGCAGAATTCGTTTACCACTTGATCAAAACACCAAATTATAATAATTTAATGAAAATCATTGCAAAATTAGAAATAAAATAGTAAAAAGGAGAAAATATATTATCTCATAACATTTGGACATGTCAACGAATTTCCAATGCTAATAATTAATACAGTAAATTACAAATCAATCTTTGCTTTGCTATAGTATATTAAGTTACTGCGAAAAAATCATTTACGAAGTAATTATTCATTGAAAAATCGTAACGTTTGATAAAAATTTGAAACCTAATGAATGGTATATGAAGACATGAGAATGACAACTCGTTAAAGACCATTTGAAGTTGGCCCTCCTAGTGACAGTTAAAATAACCTAATTTAGGGGCCAACTTCAAATGGTCTTTACCGGGTTGTCATACTCATGTCTTCATATAAATATATTGTAGGGGAATTGTGTCTAAAATGGTAACTCCGCTAAAAAAGTCAATCTTTAATAATAATTAACTGGTTAAAAGAAATAAACGCCAGTTTTTTGTACAAAAATATTGTGAAATGGAATACACACCGATGAAAAATGATTTTAAACAATTAATATGTAAATTGACGTAATAGAATGTGATTATTGATTTTACCTACTTTATGATAAAATATTACTTCAAAATTAAATTACATTATTGAATGCTTTACCATATGTTAATGTTGCCATTGTTATTGGTATATTATAGTTCGTTCCCTAAACTTTCGATTAAGCTTTGTAAAAATTTATAATTGTGACTCAATTAATTGGAAATAAAACAAATATAATAAAATAGCGACTCGGATAAAACGGTCATAATCTTTTGTGTATAAAACGTCAGTCGAAAGAGATTTTGCGCCATCTATATTATCCCAAATGCTACGTCATATTTATATATTTATTGTTATAAGAAATGATTACTTGAAGTGAATAATTCATAATGGCCAAGCTATATTTTAAAATAATTTGAAACTGAACAATGCATTAAAACTGTGAACAAATTCATAATAAATTCGGGTAATCTTTTTAATTCAGTATAGTGCTGTAATAGTGTAATATAACCTCTCATTTCGTACCGTCGGTACTGTTAAAATTTAGCATTCTGTTTACCGTAAACAAACTTCTTTAAAGTTGGGTAACATTTTTCAAGAAAAATATAAGTTTTAAATTATTTAATGCAAAAAAATTTCATGTCTTGAAACTATGTTCCTAATTTCTTATTTTGACAACAATAACTTGTTTATGAATAATAATTTATTGTACTTTTAACCGCAATATAACCATACCCTATTTTAATTCATATTTTACAATATTTCGTGGAATTTACATAATAAAAATGCTACAATGATAAACAAAATATTATAATGTGAGATTTTACAATCTTAGTGCTGAAATTAACAGAAAAATAAGCATGTTTAAGCTAATTCTTTGGGACTGACTATTTTATCCGAGCGTGTTGATAAAACGGTCTAAATGCAGACCTTTTCTTTTTGCATTTTTTAGTTTCTTCAGATCTATCGCACCCCACTTTTAATTTTTGGACATTGTAGAAAGAATGTCAAAGTACCGTTTATCGGACTCGTTTTCTAGAAATCATTTAATTATTGAAAATATCAAGCTGATAAGGCCCCACACCATGGTTCGTGCGCGGGTCGAGGGTGTATTTTCGTAATTTTTTTTTAAGCAAACAATGGAAATTTTTTATTAATTCTCATGGTCAATATATACATACAGAAGAGTGTATAACAAATTTTTTGCTCTAATCTGCAGCACTGTTTGCGGTATACGCCCCCGCCAAAATTGCACTCCGGAGAAATTGTTGCTCGGCGGTTGACAGCGATTAAACCAGACGGTTTATTTGAAGAAAAAAATAAAAATATATTTAGAAACTAGACATTTAGGTTTACCTCACCACGTAGGGGAAAATCGATATCTAAAAAAAAAAATGTCGAACCAGCGAATTTTTTTCAGATTTCACGGAAAATCTTTATTGCTCATACCAAAAAAAAGTAGAAGGGGGCCTTTTATAAAAAATTCCCTACGTGATGACGTAGAGACTGACTTTTCGAACAATTTAAGATTCGGCCCATGTGAATTGGTTGCATAATTTTTTAAATATGTTGTCAACCAGATTGAAAAACATAGTTTCGAGAAAAACGCGTTCAAAGTTTTGGTAATGGATAATTCATACATAAAAACTAAATTTTTTATTTGACCCTTTCTTTGTTTCTCACCATTCCTGGACCATAGAACAACTCCTCAACATCCACAGATTGATCATTTCTTTGATTTTTTCCACGCAAACAACCCTCATGCGTGCTTTTTTCGGCTTCGAGCTCGGCTTCGCGGTGCGGTCGCACCCTTGAAACTATTTCACAGAAAATGCTGTATCTCTGTCAATTTTACAAATTTCTTCAAAAAATTTGGTGCGAACATTCTTAACAAATGCATCTTTCAGAAATTGGGGGAAAAAAACAAAACAAAATTCTAACCATGGTGTGGGGCCTTAATGCTAATGTGTCCATTTTAGACACAATTCTCTTATATAAAACATGTATATGTCCATTGAAATAGCTTTCGTACTGTTTTCTAAGTTTTTATGTTTTGAATAAAATTAAAAAATTTTTTAAATATTTTTTTCACATAATCTGCTATTAATATTGAATTTATTCAAGAATCAAGTTTCTCTAATAAACTCTGAATTTTTCATCTAAGTAATTGATGTTTATTTTGGATTTGGAAGTTTATTTTTTCATTTGAACTAAACTGAATCATACTATAAAATAATTATCTTACACTAAATCAATTTTTCGGATGGTTCAGCAAGTTATGTTATGTGCTGATAACTTAAAACAAAAAAATTACTTCAGCTCAAAAATCTAACCTTTCACGAATTATCCAGATCGGAGAAAATGACACCACCAATAAATACATATTAATTGCGTTATTTTCAATAATTAAAAGACTGCTTCTGTGGAAAGTTTTTAAGCCAAGTGTTCCGCGAATACAAGGAACAAAAAAAAATAGTTGTAAGAAAATCCTACGGCAATAAAAATGACGAAATTAGAAGTAAAAAGTTACGTCCCCATGTCGAAAACACATTTTTCAATTTTCAGGCCAGGAACCTATCCAGTTCGGGTCACTCTCCTCTATCAGGAGGCCCGCAAAGGCCTCAGTCGTTAAATAAAAGGCACCCAGCATTATATACTATACTCGAACAATTTCAAATGCATGGGGAAAAGGGCCAGAAAACTTTTGCTCAATCTGTCGCGCGCTCCTTCTACCATAATTCCCAAGCGATATATTTGACCGAATCATTTTCTGAAAGTACTAAGAGAAAGTAGAAGATTAAAGGTTTCCGCTGATATTAATCTGAATCTAATCATTGCCACTGTTGATAGTTTAGGATGATTCGAAACCGTAATTTCCACTGAAGATTTTTAGTTTTCAGTTTCATCAGTTTCTTCGGAAGTCAAGAGTTGCTGTGTCTCTTTCCCTCTCACTGGATCTGGTTAGATTCCAGTGGTGGAAGGGATTGGGTCACAAAGAGAGAGGTAGGACGTACCTTTCTATCTTATTCCCATTCTATGCCTGACGTTTACGCCCGCTTATTCTAACAAAAGTGGTCGGGGAAACCGAATCACAGTTTTCGATGAAATTATAACGAGAGTGATGAAATGTCTAATCTCATTGCTCAATCGTTTTTGATTGAAATTAGCTAGTTTTCTGAATTGGCGTAAATGAAAAAAAACAAACAAACAAGACATTATCTTGGTGTCAACATTTTAACAACTCGATGATACAATTTCGAAAATTTAAAAATATGGAACTGTAGAGAAGAAAAGAGAAGAAAATCGCAATCTATACTTTGAAATTGTATCATCGAGATTTCGATTCTTGTTTTGTGTTTCTTTTTTTTTTCATTTGCGTCAATTCAGAAAAGTAATTAATTTTGGTGAACGTTTGTGAAGAGATTATGATAAATCATTTTTCTGGAAAATAAAGAAATGCGGGAGACCCGTAATAAATCCCATTTATGAATTATTTGAATTCAACGAAGAGCAAAATAAATCGGACTGTAAAACTGGAGAGTGTAACCAGGGAAATTTAAAGGTATGTGACTGCTGGATGTTAGTAAATTGTCATCAAGATATTTGTCAAAATAAAATTTTTTTAAATATTTAAAATCATAATTGTAAAGTTTGGTTGTTCAATGTTAATTCTAGTAGCAGCTATAAAATAATTATTTATTTATAATTAAAGAATGTTGTATGTAGGGAAAGCATGCTGGTGATCTGTCCAAGCATTTAAAAAGATGTCATCCGAATGAGGATCGGACGTTTTTAGAAGACGACCAAAGACAGCAGCAGCAACATGAGGAGTCTTCTCAGCCACGACCTAAATTTAACACCTGAGAAGCTTAAGAAATCTTGTGTTAATGTTGTGACTCTAAGCGGTAAACCTTTCTCGCACTTCGAAGATGACGGATTTTGGGAAATAATTAATCTCATGATGGATACTTTTCCTGAGAAAGAGAGATTTACAATCTCACCTGATACAATGGAGGACGAAGTATCATTGGAAGCTTCTGCAATAAAAAAACAGGTCAAGAAAGAATTAAAAGAGGTATATTTACGAACTTTTATATTTACTTAACGTTCTTTATGTACAAATATGCATACTTAGCGTACTTAATCGAGAAAAAGAACGATGAAGATGTCAATTTTAGATACACTTAGAATTACAGGTAAAAATCATCAGTGTGATATGCGATGTCGCGTGAACGTTCAGTTCATAAAAGATGATAACATTCGGTTAAGAACGCTGGCCAGGGAGATTCTCGAGGAGTACGAAGTTGAAGTTGATGACATGTATACATGTACAACGGATAATGGAGCAAATATGGTCAAAATTACTAGTTTGCTCCAAGACGACCAACAGGAAACTCAAGTCAGAAGAATGGAAGTTGTAAATAATGATGAGGAAAATAAAAAACAGGAAGTAAGCGAGTGTCACCACGAGTTAGTTAAACATCCTGAATGTATATTGGGAGTAAACAAAAGCCTTCTCATTTGCATGAGTGGTGGAGCTCACACTCTCTACTTGAATGTAACAGATGTTCTCAAAGAAAAAATGGTGAAAACTATTGATAAGGTAAAAGAAGAAAAATCTTTTTATTTCATTATCAAGTGGTATTTTATAGAATTTATTATTTATACATATGCTTTTGTGCTTTCAGGGGTGATTTCGTGAAGTTCCTCCGATCAGAGACAATGGTGAAGATTTTGAATAGATGTGGTTTAAAAAAACCAGAACAAGACATGACAATACGGTAGAGTACGAAGGCAATCATGCTAAAGTCGCTAAAGAATGTGAAACCATGTTTTAATGATTTTTCTACGACATACACTGAGCTTCATTTATCAGATCTAGAATAGAAGAGAATTGAGGAGTGCTTAGAAGCACTTGAACCCTCAAGGAAGACAACTATGCTATTACAAAGTGAACAACTTCTTCCAGTTGATTTCTTTGGAGAATGGTTGCAATGCAAAGCTGAGACTAGGAAGGTAGAGTACACCATTTGCTCGTGCTCTCTTCAAGGCGATGAAACCAAAAGAGGCAGACTTGCTGAACAACGATTCCTTATTAGCAGCTTTATATTTCGACCCGAGATACCTTCCTGCCGTATTGTACCGGGAAGAAGGAGATGAGGAAGACGAGTGCAAAGCGGTTCGCGCACGAAATACTTTGAAACAAGTATGGCTGAAGCTTCACCCTCAGGAAAATAAAGCAATAGACTGTGATGAAATTACATCACAAGAGGTACCGCTTTTAAGTTGATTTAAAAAATCTTTTGCATTTTTGGCCCCACAATAATACAATAGTTATTTGTGTGGCAAAAGCGCATAAATAGGGCCCACGCCCGCATCCTATTTTCTCTACTACCTTCTTACCAAAAACTCGACTATATTATGTAGTTTTTACATTTTCATCACATGAGATGAGAATTATTTTTGTATTACTTTTGTGTAAAACTTATTTAAGGCACTAGTGTTTTAAAAATCGCGTAAAAGTCGAATTTTTTATGGAGGTAGTGCAGAAATATTGAATTGACTTTCTACAGATTATTTTCTTGGTTCTAGATACCCCAAGTAGAAGAAGTCGAGCAGGAAGTAGGTGAAGTGGAAAAGATGCTGCTTGTTTATGATCTGTGAAGGTCATCCAAAACACAAGAACAAGGTAATTTTGAATATATCGAAGAGCTTCTCATGAAGTTTCGGTCAACTTCGAAATTCGACAGAAAGTCTGGTCTTTTATCATTTTGGAAACAAAATAAAACGTCCATGCCAGAGCTTTATGAACTGTCAATGATTATGTCCAAGCGGTTCCAATGACTCAGGTCAGTGTTGAGAGCCTGCTTGGCTCTCAGACGACGTTCATCTTCTCGGATCTAAGAAGTAAATTGTCCCCGGACACGCTCCAGGACATCTTAGTGGTGCGATGTAATGGGATATATCAAAGAAATGAAATCTAAAGTACCTCCAAATCGGAAACCAATGCGAGAGAGGCCACTGCTAATACGAACAGAAATAATGTCTCATCTGTATTAGCCGCATGATGAATTTTGTATTTGTAAATAAAATTTTGAATTTCTTTTACTTACCTTTCACTTTCGAATAAATAAAAAAAAATAATAATAAAAAAAATTTCTAAACTGAAATTGATGGCTGTTGTGACTGAGACTACTCATAAAAAAAAAACTTTTTATTTTAAATTTGAAATTGAAAAATAAACTTATCTTTTAGATTAGCTATAGGAGAAATAGATGAGCTCAAAATTCACGAGGAAAACGTTCATGTGACCTGGTGCATCCTGTGGAGCATCCGAGTTACCGTGGTTCTCATGGAGATAACTATCGAACCCAGACTAAGGAAAATTTTCCAAATCCTCTAGGGGATTGTAAAAACCGTAGCTGGTAAGTTTTGCGGTGAACCAGGATCATCCTCTTTACTTAGGAACATATTTTGACCTTTGCAGAAAGTCTAAAAACTTGAGGAATACATTTGAGCGACCTGGCGAATTCTTTGGAGCACCCGAGTTGAGGTTACCATCATAAGAAAAGCTTCCTGCTGAACTTGAACTACTTAATCATCCTTTATGTTCATAAACATTTTAAATTATATTTTCGTTTTGGATACAAAAAACGTAACGAAAAGTAACAAAAGTTCTGTTCCGTCTTAGAGAAACATAACGAAACGAAACAAAAGTTCCGTTCGGATCCCTGAAAAAAATTATTGGCATGTGAAGTTAATTGTTATAAACAAATTATTTTAATAAATAGTGAACATTGTGGGTTGTAAAAAATTTGACGACATAATCAATATCTCTGTAAATGATTAATACATTGAAAAATCATTTAAAATAAATCAAGAATATGATATTGCGGATATACCGTCCAATTTTCATGCAAAGCGGGTCAATAGATTTGACTGTAAAAGTGAGCAGATTTAAAATATAAAAATTAAAATTTTTTAATTTTGATGACCCATACCGAAAAAATTTTTGCAAATAATATGCAAGTTTAATTATTATTTAAAGAAAGAAAAAATTTTGAAATCCCAACAAAAACATGGCACATGCAAAAAGTTTGCCAAAAGTTAAAAAAAATTCGTACATTACAAAACTTAAAATATACAATTAATAAATTTGTATATTTCACTTGGACAACTATTTTTTATCGCACGAATTGTGACATACGAATTCTTTTAACTTGGCCGACGTTTTTCATGTGCCATGTTTTAGTTGCGATTACTCAATATCCATAAATAGAGATCCTCTTGTGTAGAAATTTCACAATCTTTCCCTAGTTAATGTTCGGTTTTGATCTGGGCTCCACTAGAATTTCCAGTCTAGAAACAACTAACAGGGCCACTATCAGGGCCCTGTTCTAGTGGGCCCTACTAGAATTTCTAGTCTAGAAACAACTAACAGGGCCACTATCAGGCTTTAGTGAGCAATTACTATTCTAGACAAAATGACAAGGGCCCTATTAGGCTCTAATGAGCAATGCCTTACCACACTTTGAAATGGCAAATCTATCTGTTTCTGTTGAGGCCCCTAAAAGAGAATCCCTTCTTGCGTAATATGTATATATATATATAGTCAGGGCCTAAGGAAAAATAGTTTTGTGTTGTAGAATTCACCGGTGATACAGCCATGCGGGAGGTTTCATAAAACTCGGAATATTTTGTACAATATTTTATCACCATTTTGAATTTAGAAAATTCCACTTTAGTTTCTCTGTAATCAACGACCAGAAAAACTTCAAAATTCAAAGTTTCATAAAAACCAGACTATTTTTTATCCCCATATTGTATCCGTCAATTTTAATTTTAGAAATTTGACCTTGGATTTGTAATCAGTAACACGAAAAACCCTTCATTTCCAATTTTCAAAAAGATCAGACTATTTCTACAATTTTTTATCGCCATATTGTATCCGAAATTTTTAATTTTAGAAATTTTGCTTTGGATTTGTAATCAACGATCCGGAAAACCTCCCATTTTAAGGTTAAAAAAAATCAGACTATTTTTACAATTTTTGATCCTCACATTGTATCCGCCATTTTAAATTTTAGAAATTTGACTTTGAATTTGTAATCAGCAACCCGAAAAATCACTAAGTACCAAGATTCATAAAAATTCGATAATTTTTTAAATGTTCAGTAATATTTTTTAACACTAACTTACATCGAATAAATTATTGATGTCCATACCTAGTTTAGGCAAACGGTTAGAGTTACCGACTGCGCTGCGTTAAATTCAGGATATGTACATTGGTTCGAATCTCCGAAGAGTTAGGAATTTTATTTGTTATTTAAGGATTAAAATTTTACGTGTTTATCATATTGCCGCGAATAATTTATTATCCATAGGGAAAGTATTCGTATATTCTGATTATTTTATTTTATTTAAGTTAATTAAATCAAATGAGGACCCTACGAGGGCCGCAACAGAGCCCTTTTTATAGTTAAGCTGTGGAAAGGCGATCCACTTAAAACCCTACTAGATAGTCTAGTGAGGCCTAGATCAAAAAGAGCGTTACGAAACTGATGGGAGCCCTACTAGTTTTCCACAGTAGAGCCTGATGAAAAATAGGGCAGACTTGACGAAGCCCCACTAGAACCCTTTCGAAATTTCTGCACGGGCTCTGATAAGAGTTTGGCGGTCAGATCAAGGGATTTGATTAGTGCAGCTATTTTCTGGAAAAAATAGTATACATACATGTATAAACCAACACATAACGTATATGAAAATGAGATTATTATTGTGTGCACTAAATTTATGACAAAAATAAGAAATAGGGCTAAGAGACCATACTGTGTAGCTGCAAATCATCAACTTCTCAAAAACATAAAAAATGGCACCGCCAAAATTTGTAATGCACTTTAGGATGCAGCAATGAGTATGTATGATTTAAAAAAAAATCTAGCGAAAAACATGTTTAAAAAAACAATAAATTTTGTTTTTTAAATTAACAAATAAAAATTGAACATTTTCCCTTTTTTATTTTTTGTTAAATAAACGATATTATATTACGCACCAAAAATGTGTACTGTATTGTTATTAATAAAAGACTTATAATAAAAAGAAAAAACATAGCACGAAATTTTAATTAAAAGTATCTTAAAAAATATAAACAATTTTTAAGCAATACTTAGTACAGGCATTCACTACCCCAAACAATATTCATAACCGGAAATATAGCAAAATCTGAGACACAACCACTCAGTCTCCTGCGAAATATCCTTATAATATAATACATATTAGGGGTGATCGAAACATTTTTTTAAGAAATCGAAAACGCCTGTGGTAGGAAAAGTCATGGCTTGGTAGCTTTATCACCCACTTAAATTTTTATGCAAATCAAAAAATATCTTTATGTCCCACCAGGACCATCAAATTCAAAATTTTGAAAAATTAACAAAAAGAAATCTGTTGATACAAGAATTATGGCGAATTTGCTTAAAGTGTAGATTTTAGCAATAGACGATCAAATAAAATTGTGATTACAAGAAAAAATTTTTGTTCAAGTAATGATTTTTTAAATGAGGAAGAAAGGAGCAGACAAAAAATTTTTTAAATATATACATATACAGTCTGTTAGAGATAACTAATAGAGGTGAAATAATTGACGATATATAAAAACGAACCAAACCAATTTATTAAATGCACTCTTCAAGAAAGTCCTTAC
>JBAGKK010000453.1:21320-93657 GCA_037177015.1 Euceroptres primus | reverse complement strand
TATCACTTCAGTCTGTGATTAAAGATAAGTTTGGCACGTGTAAATAAATAATTATTTTCTTTATGATATAAATTTTGCATATGTATATGTTAAAATTCCCATTTCTATTTTCACTTTCAAAAGTCACAAAGACATTTTTAACTTGATTGGGGGGGGGGGGATTGACCGGGAAACCCCCGGGAATTTGAAATGGCCTGATCGCTAGACACCCTGGAAATATATCATCAACTATTATTTGTTTAACATGGTGTCCAGTGGTTCTTGAAATGTCCTTAAATTTGGTCTGTCCTTAAAAAGTCCTTGAATGTCCTTGAATTTTACGCAATGTCCTTAAATTTTTCATATCCTCTCGAATTCGATCTTATTTCAAAATATTATCAGCAACTAACCTAAAAAAATGTACCTTAGTTTCGTTAAAAATTACATGTATGTATAGATTCGTACATAACGATACTTTTTTTCGAATTGATTCTAATAAAAAAAATACAGTTGTATTAAACAACCTGGAACCTGGTGCCCCTAAAACAACCTGGAAGTGTCTTCGAAATTTTCTGAAAATGTCCTTGAGATTTTCTGAAAATGTCCTAGAGTTTCGTACGGACTTTTTACTGGACACCATGTTTAAATAAATTGAAGTACTTTAATAATTTCTCGAAATTAGATTTACCAGTGTGTCTGCCCACCCTGGAAAACCTGGAATTGTCAGGGAATTTTTTTATATCTGGAAAAACCTGGAAATGTCAGGGAATTTTTTCGAGTGTACTGAAATTTTGTTTTAATTCTAACAAAATTAAATAACGACATTTACAACCGCTGGAAAAGATATTATTCGTAATAAACTCGTGACATTATATACTTATTCCGATTTGAATTGTACGCGGGAGAAAAAAAAAACGAAAAGCTTTGGAGATAAAACCTACGTTTCGTAGGTTTATTTCCTACGAAACGTAGGAAAATTCTAGAACAAGCACAAAAAGAAGCCATCGCACTCAAATAAAAAATTGCAGAAATAAAAAATTAACCAGAACAGAGTGTATTTAAGAAAATATTTTTCATCATTTCGGCATTTTCATTTGGCTTTTCCTCGATGTCATGACGAAAAGCACTGTATTTGTCATGTCCAAACGAAAATTTTGGCTCGAGCGATTAAATCCCTCGGCTTCACCTCGTGATTTAAACTAAGCTCTCACCAAAATTTGCGTTTAAACTTGGCGATTAATGTACTATTGATGTTTTATTCCTAACGTTATTTCTTTATAAACCTTGTTTCGTTCGTAAACGAAGAGAAGTTATTTAACTTGACTGTATTTTGTATTCTCTATTACATGTTCATGTAGATTTTGTTACAAAACCCCATAAGTACTCTTAGAGTATAACGTATTAAATAAACATTATTTTAAAATAATCTGATATTTCACTGTTTTATTATCCGTCATATTTTTTTCTAAATTTAAATAATTATAATTTAAACATTCGCATGTGGGTAACAAATGATAATTATTAAGTAATGCTTTAATAGGTGGGGCGGGGGTGTTATAAAGTTATTATAAATTATAAATAATTATAAAATTATTCCATACTTGAATGGACAAAAAATGATACTTGGAAAAGTCAGGGAATTTTTTTCAGGATTTGAGTAGACACCCTGTTTGCAAATTACTGCTCCGAATTATTTTCGCATACCAAAGATTTTTAAAGGAGATATCCTCATTGTTTCAAGAGTTGAAATCGTGATAGCATAAAATTTTCTCTTATTTTCCCTATACTTTCATACACCTATATTGGTCTGTGGTTTCTTCTTGTCCAACATTTAAAAAAAAGTCTTTTAGGTGAGGAAAAGTAACAAAAATACTTGAAACTCTTTACAGATAAAATGAGTTCCAGTGCTTGTTACAAATGCAACCGCATGGGTCACTTCGCGAGAGAATGCCCACAGGGAGGAGCAGGTGGTGGCGGTCGAGGAGATCGAGGCCGTGACCGTGATGGTGGATTCGGCAGAGGTCGCGAAAAGTGCTTCAAATGTAATCAATTTGGACACTTCGCTCGCGAGTGCAAAGAGGACCAAGATCTTTGCTACCGATGCAACGGTGTTGGACACATCGCAAAAGACTGTCAACAGGTCAGAATATAATAAATTATTATTCAAATTGTAAATTAAAAAAACAGCCTTTCTCAAAATATTTCTTATTGACAAAATTTATAGGGTATTTTTAAATTTATTTTCACGTGTAATAATCTTTAACGTGATATCAACTTATCGGGCCCTTTATCTTTTCTCTGGTGCATTTTTAGTTTCAGTTCTTAACCCTAGAAGGATAGGCGTGAGTAAATCTTACTCACAGTGTTTATTTTATGATACAAATATGTTCCTTTTGATTACTAATAAGAATACGTAACTATTCTACGTAACGAATAAAAGGTTTTTGAATAGTATCTACGAGTTTTTCAACTAAGGAGTAAAAGTTACTCACCCCTACCTAAATATCTTAGTAAAGAGCCCTATCTTTCTAGGGTTAAAGCTGAAAATAGAGGGCCTAACAAACTGTCTTGATTCATGTGCAATTTTTCAATATTTTTCTGCTGCAAAATAGTAATTGACATATTAGTATGAAAAATTTTATTTTTGAAATGGAAATTGATTTCTTTCAAAGTACTAACAAGTCACTCACTATGAAAGAATTTATGGTGTTCCAAACATACAGAAACTCAATTTTTTGGAGTTTGATTTTTTTTACAAACTTCAATTTCTTTCAAAAAGTAGATTTATTATTTAATTAATTAAAATTCTGTAAAAAATATTGAGTTATTAAATATTAATACTCAGTGGGCGATTATATTGACCCTCGATGAAAATAATCGTTTATAATATTGATGTTAAATTGAATTAAATATTAATATTGATATTATACTGAATATTAATATTGATATTATACTCAATATTAATATTGATTTATACAGTTGAGATCTGTTTTCACGTTTAGTGAAAAATCTCTTCTGGTGATAATCTCGCAACCTATCCAAATGATAATTCAGAAATCTTCTAGATTTCATGAATTATCATGTTTTCAGGGTGTCTAACGGACCTAAAAATAGGGAAAAACTCGGAATTTTTAAAAATTGAATGGTAAAATCTACTTATTTCCGCATTACTTACAGCTATTTTAAAAGGGAACAAAAAATTTGAAAATGAAAATATTAATTTATATTCTTGCAGAAATGTAAAAAAGTGTGCAATTTAATGTTGAAGATAGGAAAAAATGCTTACCTGCTTATTTCGTGAGAAACTATCGAGTTATCTAGAAAAAACTGCGAATAAAAAATGCAAAATTGGTAGGGAAAATAAAAAATTTGTTTGAGGAAAAACACGGGAATTTCAAATTTCTTGATTGCTAGACACCCTGGTTTTGTTCCCTTACTCCTCAGTTTACTGATTTGCCTCTTGAACAAGACAATTTCATTATATAAAGTGATCTTAACAGGGTCCTGAGATGAGCTGTTACAACTGTAACAAAACCGGTCACATTGCGCGCAGCTGCCCTGAGGGTGGCAACGATTCTGGACGATTCGCGATGCAAAGTTGCTACAGTTGCAATAAGACAGGCCACATTGCCCGCAACTGTCCGGAAGCTGGAGGCAAGACCTGCTATGTGTGCCACAAGCCTGGTCACATAAGCCGCGAGTGCGACCAGGATGATAGGAAGTAGGAGATAAATGGAATCCGTGCCGCTCGCTTAACGATAAGCCGTTTACCGTTGCGCGCACCACTACCAGGAATTGTAGGTAGGTAGGGATGTACGGACATATGTCTCGTTGATGCGTATAATCGCTAAAAAAAAGACGCGTTTCGTCATAGTCGTTCGGATTCCCATCTCTCCTTGCCCAAATCCTGGAACTCCTTCTCCCTTCTCCTCCTCTACCCACCGTTGTCCTCTTTGCAATGGTTTTTTTTCTTACGATATCTAAGTTTTTATCGCTGTTACACCGGACCATAGACTACGTACTTGCGACGTATGACTACACAAACTTTGAAATGGTAACGTTCAATGGAAGCTAGCCTGTAGACGTAAAAAAAAAACCCTCCTTCAAGACCTCGTAAGGTCGTTTGATACAAGATGTGTGGGTTTCGCTAAAATAGATGTATTCGTGAAACCTCCAAGTCAGAAATTTGAGTTAAATACGGGATAGATTTGAATTTGAGATCAATTTGAATTGCCAGTTTGTTCCGATATATATATGTTCGATTTTGGAAATCGATCGTTGCTTTACAAATGAATTTTTTTGACTAGCGAGTAGCAAGAAGAGAGATGAAGTAAAATTAGGGTGACGTATTTAAGGGAAAGTTTGAGTTGTCACTATATCCAAGCATCTTGTATTTGTTCCTTCCTCCTAAACTCTCTGGCCGTCTCAACCGATGAAATTTGAAAACAAAGAATGGGTAAAGTAATGAAAGAGTAAAACAAATGAAAGAAAAGTAGGTGAACGTAACGGCCCTGAATGCATTCGAATAAATTTAGTAACGGCGATGTTTGCAGAATCTGTAAGAATGTAATGAGACTGAAGATGCTCACTAATAGTCGTACAAACTTCTGTAAATGTCTGTACATGCTCAAATATAACAACTAACATATTGTGTCGATTCAAAGGAACAGAAATGAATTTCCAGGTTTTGTCTGATGTGCGTTAATTTTTTTTTTCTTTTCTTTTACTGGATCTTTATTATATTCGTGATAATATATAGTGTGTATGTATATATCTTGATTTGTACAAACATGCAAACATTCTATGTATAGTCATGATCGACATCATCATCACCACGATTGCTAGAATTAGAGGATAGAGCCACCTCACAACTCTCATTACATGCTTACACATTGAGTAAATAAATCCTTACTAATTCATATGTATGTATATGTATATACACTCTGTGTGTGTGTATGTATACACAACATATTTATATAAGTGTGTAAGTTTGAATACACGACGCGCGTATGCAGGAGCTGTATTTTGTACTATAAAAAACTAGATATACTCTGGTCGTTGCTGGTGATCGATACCGATTATTTTGTTTATAAGTAATCGACGATATGTACATCGAGTATGAATATAGTCCCTCTGCATTTTCGCACATTGTGCAGAACGAAATTGTGTAGATAATTTCCATAACACTTTGCAGTATGAGATTAGAGTTCTGTGTAAAAATTCATGGTTAGGCATAACTATTTTTTCAAAGCGAAATACGTGTGTGATAGCATGTTCGATCGAAGACGCTGAGAGTTAAATACGGTGTAATTTAACATCGTGTAATTGACACGGGGTGATGACACTTGTAACGTGCAACGACAATCCTAGAATGAGTTGCACTTTAACACGCATACCATTGAATCACCCATTGGACTTTTTATATTGTAATCGAGTGTCCTGTGTATGAATTTTAAAAGAGACGTGATTCAGTGAACTTTCTCGAGTGAAATTTTTGCAGTTTGGTTGTTTCTCATGTAAGATAAGAGCTTTTACGCATTCTATTATTGTGCACGGCAAGTTGGTGATTTTACCAGCAGCGACAACGTGTATTGACGTTCAGAAGCCAGGTTGTAACTTCCTGGTGGAAGAGAAGTCCCTCGCGCGTTATTATTGCGCAATTCAGGTGTCCTGCGACAATTTTGTACACCTAACTTTTTCAAACTTAATCTGATCTCATACGCAATTTTAATAATGTACAATGTTGTAATGCATTTGATAAGATTTGGAGGAATTAAACTAATTATTTGATATTGGATTTAGCCGTTGGTACTCACAGTGAATGTGGAATAATGCTTCTGAGTTGATAATATTATGCGGGTGTAATGAGAGATTGTCACATTTAAAAATTAAAATGAATGTCGGATTATTCCATGAGCATTGTTGGTGCCAAGAGGCTTCGAACGAGTGCGATTAGGGCGCCTGCGCTTTTGTCTCTGCTACAAGACTTACGTATGAATATTGTAAAAATACGACTGTTACAGTGTATTAACTAATTCGACCGGTGCACTCCCGGTCATGGCTCGACTTATATTAAACTAATCTATACCTAATGGAAGAAGACGAAGAGGAAACAAGTAAGCTACAAAGTAATAAAGGACTGCGGATTATTGGAAGTTATGTTTTTAAACTGAATTTTGGAAATAGAATGCGTTCGGAGAGGTAAATATCGTTCGTTGTTTTTTTTATTTAAATCTACATACCCCCGAACCCCTTTATTTCATCTACTGATTGCCCACTCTCTGCCGCACAGGTAAACAGAATCGATTATATTACGGTTTACCCTTGTATTTATGCTTATGTTATATGGAAGGGAAATTTGTTTACTAATAAAAGATAAATGTACGATCATTCTTTTGTAGCTGGAACCCTTCACGCGTATAATATATTCTAGTAAATCGGATTGCCTAATTTTTATTAACAATAGCTTTTGTTCAATTTTTCATTTAAAGTTGAAAGAATTAATAATGAATGAAAGAATTCATTAATTATTATTAATGAATTTTACAAGTCTATAAAATATTTATACTTAAAAATCATTTAAAATTCAGGTTTGAAATAAATATTAATCAGTTCTGGAGTTAATTTAACAAATATTTTTAAATAAACTAAAAATATGCTTTGAAGAGAATAATAGTATATTATGCACCTAGGGGGAGAAGGACTTTTTTGACGAGTACTGAAAATGCACACAAGTCGAAAAAGTTCCTCTCCCCCTTGGCACATACGATATTTTTTATAACAAGAAAAAATTTCCGTGGGAATAAACTATTGTTACGGAAATTTATGTAACAATAGCCTATTGTCACGAAAAAATTTCCGTAAGAATAACTTATTGCTACGGAAATTTCCGAAACAATAATCTATTGTCACGGAAAAATTTCCATGGGAATAGTCTATTGTTATGGAAATTTCCGTATCAATAGGCAACCAAAATTTCCTAAGAGTTTTTACGGTGAGGGGAAGATTATTGCAAAATGCGAGTTTACAGATGTATCATTTTTCATTATTTATATATGACGTCACTTTATTTGCTAGGGAGTAAAATGTACTTTTTACTCCCTAGGGAGTGAAAAGTAGAGGTTTAGCCCCGCTTAATAAGCATAAAAAAGAGCTGAGATCATGCATGTGTTATAAAAACAATTTTTTTTAGCTTATTTTTTACAGCTTTTTTTGTATCGTAAAATAAAATAATTTGTGCGGCAATAAAATGGCGATAAGTCGTAAGTCGTGCGGTTTAATTTAAGAGAAAGCTACTACGTGAATAAAAATAGAATTGGTTTTAATATTTAATATGCTATAAATTAAGTATTATTAATATACAAGTACTTCATAATTAAAGATAAACTTTTAGAACCGAGCGCAGCACAGTGGTTCAGGAATGGATTTTCGCGAAAGTATTAAGCTGCAGATCGCAATTCTTAACCGATTCACTTTTTTTTTTTTTTTTAATTACTCAGTATAGAATTCCTAACAAACGTAAAGTTGCCAATTTTTGATTTTGATTATTTGAAAAATATATTAATAAAGATACATATCGGCAAAAATGGCAAAATCGAAGTATATTTTTAATGGATTGAAATGAACGTAAAGTTGTTAAAAATTCATTCAAAAATACTAATTGAATGTAAATAATTGGTTTTATAATTAAAATGATTACTATTAAAAATATGCATAAACAAATGCGCATGTTTAATTCTTTTTCAGAGTTGATTACTTTTTTATGATGAAAATCAAACGGAGCTAAAAGCTTTATGATATCTAATCCGGGATCTTTGTAAAAAAATTAATATTTATAATTTTTATAAACCAATTACGTTAACAAACTCCAAGATCATCATTTTCGCTCGGAAAAACTTTACTATTAATAATAATATAACATTATTTATGATTACAAAATTCCACAGGGATTTGTACATTTAGTTATTAATTGTTATTGTTAGAAACAAAATACCTTAACAATAACCATTAATATACAGTCTTGTGAGGTAAAAATAATTTTTTGTCAGTCACTTATTGCAATAGATATGTTGACATAAGTTCCAGGTACTCGAAGATTGTAAAAAATTATTCGCAATTATAAATAAATATGCATAAACAATAGGAATTGTGTGGAATTTTATAATAATAAATAATGTTATATTATTAATAATAGTAAAGTTTTTCCGAGCGAAAAATATGATCTTGAGGTTTGTTAACGAAATTTGTTTATAAAAATTATAAATAGTCATTTCTTACAAAAATTCTGGATTAGATAACATAAGGCTTTAAACTCCGTTTGATTTTCACCTTAAAAAAATAATTAACTCTGAAAAAGAATTAAACATGCGCATTTGTTTATGAATATTTTTAATAATAATCATTTTAATTATAAAACTAATTATTTACATTCAATTAGTATTTTTGAATGAATTTTTAACAACTTTACGTTCATTTGCATTGTTTTCAATCTATTAAAAATATAATACTTCGATTTTGCCATTTTTTCCGATATCTTTATTGATATAAAATTTTTCAAATAAACAAAATAAAAAATCGGTAACCTTACGTTTGTTAAGAATTTTCTGCTGAGTAATTTAAAAAAAAAAGTGAATGGGTTGAAAATTGCGACCTGCAGCTTAATCCTTCCGCGAAAATCCATTTCTGAACCACTGTGCGCAGGATAATAAATTCTTATTTTGAATTTTATTTACAGAAGTACAAGATCTAAAACAATTTAGAATAAAAGTAGTAACAATTTCTTTAATTTGTTTTCCTTATAACAATTAATTCTTAATTAAGTCCTGTATAAATTATAATGGAGGGAATATTTTAATATTATACATTTTAGTCTAACTAAACCACAACTTTTAAATATTATGATTAATAAATGCTTTTTTGGAGTAGGTGGGTTTTATTAATAAGTTCCAAAAGCGTTTAGCGCGCAAATTCCAATTTTGAACTCAAGAATAGCGAACGCGAACCGCAGTTCCGGTTCGTGGAATTGTTCCAAATTCCACAGTTCCGATTGTTGCTCATGCGACAACTCGTTTGCGTTTATCTGCCGTCTGTCAAAAAATTACAGTGCAGGAAGCAATGTGAGGCCGGAGAGGTATTTTTTAAAAAGACAACAGAGCAAAAATTAGTGAATAATGCCATCGCGCTTAAAATTGAAAGAAGTAGCGCCTAGTGCTCCGATTTGTGTGCGGTAACGTTGAAGGCACCAGAGAACGAGAAATCGCAGGTAGAGTGAACCAATAATGGCCACGACAGAAGGGGCCATGGTGGCCGATCTTCGGGCTGAGATTGAAAGGCTTTACAGGGAGCTTGATCTTGCTTCGACAGAAAAAATTCAGTCTGCCCAATATGGTCTCGCTCTCCTCGAGGAGAAGTCTGCTCTTCAACAAAGGTGCAATGACCTCGAGTCACTTTACGAAAATACCAAGCACGAACTCGACATCACACAAGAGGTTAGTTCTACTTTTGTTCCAAATATACTTAACACATTATCTTTCACGCTAATCTTACCACGCGCTATGCATACCAATGTTTTTTGTCTGTCAATTTCATGAAATTTGCTGCGTTTAAATTCTATATAAAGATTTAATTGAAAGGTGTTGGTTCAATGTTCGTCCTCTTCATGTCAGAATTTTTCTGTCATTACGTAATGTAATGTTGACGTTTGTTTGTTTATGCAAAAATATTTGTTCAGATTTTTATTTGTTGAAATTCAAAGAATTAAACTTCGCTTTCTTTCCTATTGAGCATGTAAAGAGATTCTTGTTTTTGAAAATTGACAGTTTATTTTGGAGTAGATTGTGAAATTTCTGAAAAAGAGGACAAAAGTTAGTAGTTATTTTATTCAAAATAAAAAAGTTAGTAGTTATTTTATTCAAAATAAAAAAGTTAGTAATTATTTTATTCAAATTATCTGCATGTGAAGCGTTAATTTATTTATTTCGGAATAGTTATATTTTTTCTACGTTTTATTAGCTTGCTCTGAAATGAGTTGTATCATTCTACATTTAAAAATTATTATTACACGTTGATATGACCTGAATTATATGTATCTTATATATGCTGAAATTTTCATACCTGTTAAAATTAAAATTTACTTTAGAATTCGTATTCAAAATCATGTTTCAATCGGTACAAAAAATGTTCTTCTTTGCTCCAAAATAAATTTTTCTCCTACATGATTGCTTCACATATTAATGTTTCATTGAATTAAACAATTCTAAAGAGTAATTAATTCTTGACTTAGGTATATGTAACACTTATATATTTTTTAATGTTGGTTTGAAAGTAAAAAAGTTATAACCAATGCAATTTCATTACACATTACTGCTGCAAGGTTATTTATTTTTAAATTGGTTGATTTTTTTCCGTATCGAATAAACCCTATGTTACTTATTTTACACAAGAAATCCCTTAGGATGAATGTTAATTAATGTAGTTAATTAAGGTAGTTGAACTAATTACTTGATAACTTTTAATGTTTCGCTTTCCAGTTGTATTTTATGTAAAGTTTAAATTAATTTAATTATTAAGTTGCAGCAGGTAGTAATTAATTTACATTTGAAACTGGTTTGCTGCATTATAACCAAATGCCCAAGTCGAATCGATCTCAAACAAGCAAATACTACGTAGGAATACATTGTGCAATCAAGGAACTTATTAATTTTGAAAATTAAGATAACTGTTTGTACTACTACTAGCTAATAAAATTACTCAATTTACTAAAATTAACAACTTAATAGTCTTGCAGATAACAGTGACTATTTTAAAGCCATTCTTGCAGATTTAATGTTACTCTGACTTGAATGATTGAATTTCTCAAAAATTATTTCGATTAAGAATTAAGTTTCAAATAGAAAAAAAGGCAGTGACTCTTAGGTCATACTTTTTTCAGTTAATACTCTTACCTATTATGAATCATTTCATGCATAATGTATTGAGACCCATCCGGTATGATTTCAAAGAAACGATTCCTGTTCGTTTTTCTTTCTTATGTTTTAGTTATTAGTTCTTTTTTTTTATAAATTTTTATCTCTATTTCAAATTTCCATTTTAATATTTAAAAAGGAAATTGAAGTCTAGTAAAATAAATCAACATTGAATCTAATAAATGATTGAATTTCAATATTTTTCGCAAATATTTTATCACAATAAAAGCGCAAGTAATATTTTATCTTTTTTACTTTCTAGGCTTTAGCTAAATTCCAGACTACCACAAAACTAACGACCAAAAGTGGAATTGAGCAAGAGGAAAGCCTTCTTCACGAAAGTGCTGTACGCGAAACATCACTTCAAACCGAAATTATCGACTTAGAAAATGAAACCAAACAGGTAAGCTACCCAAATAATGAATCCTGACATGTCAGAATGTATGTCTAATGTTATATTGACCCTTTGCATAAAACCTTTACATATATTTTTATTTTCTGATTTTATATCAATAATGCCGTAAATATTGAACATCAAAATCATAGATCTGAATTAAATCAGCATAAACTCTGTTTCAAGTTTACTTGCATGTGAATAATAATATATTCACTTCCTTTACAGTTGCGACATGAGTTGGAGCGCGTACAGGCGGAACGAGATCATGCCTTACAGGAGCGAGAAGAAGTTGGAAAGGACCATCTACAAGCGGAGACAGAACGAAAAACTCTGCGGACCGAACTTAGAGAATGTAGATTCCGCGAAAGTCGACTCCTCCAAGACTACAGTGAACTGGAAGACGAGAATATTTCCCTACAAAAGCAAGTTTCCGGCTTACGTTCGAGTCAAGTTGAATTCGAGGGCGCCAAGCACGAGATCCGCAGGCTAACTGAAGATGTCGAGCTTCTAAATAGTCAGGTTGAAGAGCTAACGAATCTGAAGAAGATCGCAGAAAAGCAGATGGAAGAAGCACTTGAATCCCTTCAAGCCGAGCGAGAAGCAAAGTACGCTTTAAAAAAGGAACTGGACCAGCGAATCAATAGCGAATCGATCTATAATCTCAGTAACCTGGCTCTTTCCATCCGAGGAATTGCCGATGATCAAACCATTTGTAGTGACGGGGAAGACGATTCGCCTGCCTTGAGAAGAATCGAGGCGGATTTGAAGACTCAAGAACCAGGAACCTCAGCCGCTGGCAAACAGGTGGACCTCTTCTCCGAGATTCATTTGAATGAACTGAAGAAACTGGAGAAGCAATTGGAGCTCGCGGAAACAGAAAAGGCTCTTCTCACACAAAATTTACGAGAGTCTCAATATGCTGTTGAGAAGAGTCAAGGAGAGTTGCAGTCGTTCGTTGCGAGGATCGTACAGTTGGCTGCTCATGTTCAATCTCTGCATCATCTTCATTCAAAGCTTCCTGAACAGCAGAACGACGAAACTGCTTTGGATAAACTCAATCAGGTGAGTGATAATAGAAATGATTACGCTCATCTCTCGATTGAGTTCCGCTCAGTCGAGCGCCAGATTTCAAGGTTCTTCACGCTTGACTGCTTCTGTCCCCCTCCTTGAGCGTCCCTTGACGCCCTACATTGAAGCTCATCGCTCGGACAATCAGGGCCGCATTAGAAGTTGTTTACAACGTGACTCTCTGAGCATGTACTTTTGTACGTTCAGAGACTATATGTGGTCCTGAGTGTTGACATAAGAGTGCTCGCTCATCGCTTTAAATCCGGTTCAAACTGGATTTTAATAGCGCCCGATTCTGTGCCTACCAGACTCGAGGCTGGCGCTCAATCGAGAGATGAGTGTATATATTTCTTCAGATCTTGGAGTAAAATTAACTTTTAATTTTTAATTTTACCCAGGCAGTTGTGCAATATCATCAATGGAGTACGATGTCCGCTCGTGAAGTCGAGCAACTTCAAAAAGACTTGGTGGATTTGGAGAAGGGATTGACTGTGTCGGATTCAACTCAACAATTAAGAACAGAACTGACTAATTTGAGAAATAAGGTAAGTTTACAGACTTGTTTAAAACACTTTTATGCAGTATCGACGTAATAAAAATCTAATAATTGATAATTTAGTGATCGAATTTTTAGTTTATGACCAAAGTTTTTTACATTTGTCAGAGCAGGATATTGAAATTTGCAACGTTTAAGATCAAACAAAAACGCGAAAAAAAATACAAGATACTAAAAATTTGATTGTTGATAATCACTCTGTTCGATGCCCAAAGCTTCCACAAAAAGTTGCATCCCTCTATCAAATGTGGAAACCATCCTTACTTCACTCCAAAGATTTAAAAAATTCCGCAAAATTACCCTAACACCAATACTAAAAATTTGATTGCTGATAATGACTCCGTTCGATACCCAAAGCTACCACAAAAAATAGCATCCCCCTATCAAATGCGGAAACCACCCTTATTTCACCCCAAAGATTAAAAAAATTTCGCAAAATTACCCTAACATCAATACTAAAAATGTTATTGCTGATAATGACTCTGTTCAATGCCCAAACTAACACAAAAAGTAGCTAGGTTAAAAAGGTATGATCCCGTTTCATTTGTACTAGGTCTTCATTATTGTATAAACTATACTTTTTTATGCTATCTAAAAAAAAATCATGAAGTTTATGATCAAATTATTCTGAAAAGAAATTTTAAAAAATCGATTAACTATTGTCCTCATATTCTTTAGTTTCAGTCAAGAAAATGCATAGCATCTATTTTTATTAACAAAATTTTCGATAAGAGTCATTCTATTAAATGTTATTTATCAGAAACCACTTTTTTGATGACTGCAAAAAATTTTCGCCGATTAAAGCAGCCACCCTGCAATATTTATCACCAGATTTTAATTTTCGTCAACCATCCAATGTCAAATATTGAAATAAGGGCAATTTTGCTGAAATGTTTTAAGATTAAGGGTGACATGAAGGTGGTTTCCGAGGGCGATATAGGGGTGCAGCATTCGTTGGTAGCCTTTGGCAACACATACTATTATTATCAGCAATCAAATTCTTAGTATTGATCATAGGATAATTTTTCGGAATTTTTTTAATCTTTAGGATGAAATAAGGGTGCTTTCCGTATTTGATCGGGGTTGCAACTTTTTGTGGAAGCTTCTGCAATCGAACAGACTCACCATCAGCAATCAAACTTTTAATATTGGTGCTAGAGTAATTTTGTAGAATTCTTTAAATCTTTGAGTTGAAATAAGGGTGGTTTCCGCATTTGATAAGGGGATGCGACTTTTTGTGGAAGTTTCTGGGCATAGAACAGAGTCATTATCGGCATTATCCAAATTTCATAAGGGTTCCAAATTTTTGTGGTAGCTTTGGGCATTGAACAGAGTTATTATCAGCAATAACATTTTTAGTATTAATGGTAGGCTAATTTTCCGGAATTTTCTTAATCTTTGAGGAAAAATAAGGGTGGTTTCCGCATTTGATAGGGATTGTAATCTTCATTATTAGTATTGGTGGTAGGCTAATTTTCCGAAATTTTCTTAATCTTTGGGGTGAAATCAGGATGGTTTCCGCATTTGATCGGGGTTGCAATTTATTGTGGAAGCTTCTGGCATCAAACAGATTCATTATCAGCAATAAAATTTTTAATATTGGTGCTAGAGTAATTTTGCAGAATTTTTTTAATCTTTGGGGTGAAAAAAGGGTGGTTTCCGCATTTGATAGGGGAATGCGACTTTTTGTGTTAACTGTTGGCATCGAAGAGAGTCATTATTATCAATCAAATTTTTAGTATTGATGTGAGGATAATTTTGAGGAATTTTTTTAATCTTCGGGGTGAAATAAGGGTGGTTTCCGCATTTGATAGGAGAATGCGACTTTTTGTGTTAACTGTTGGCATCGAAGAGAGTCATTGTCGGCAATAACATTTTTAGAATTGATGGTAGGCTAATTTTCTGGAATTTTTTAAATTTGGGGGATGAAATAAGGGTGGTTTCCGCATTTGATAGAGATGCAACTTTTTGTGGAAGCTTTGGGCATCGAACAGAGTGATTATCAACAATCAAATTTTTAGTATCTTGTATTTTTTGTCGTTTTTTTGTTGCTCTTAAACGTTGCAAACTTCAACATCATTGTCAGAGCACTCCATAAAATTCTAGTTTTAAAAACCGTTAGGAGATTCTCAATTGTCAACCTTCTTCTGATAATAAGTAACGGGTTATTCGTAATGCTATAAATAATGAACTTACTTTGAAACTTTGCTTTTATCAATAAGGGGTGAGCAATACTCGGTAATCAATATTGTTTGGTGAAAGCTACCCGCGAGACAGGAATTTTGAACAAAAATTCTGGCGTTTCAGATCCCCGTGTCAGAGAAGAGCCTACAAGAAAAGGTCGGAGCGTGTGGCCCTTTTGACGTATTTACCATTCATTTAATAACGACTTGTTTTCCGCTCCTCTAATGAACTATTTATGTAGCTTTACATTGTCCTAACAGCGCCCTTTTACATACCGCTTCTGATACTTGATATACTTTAACCGAACGTGACATGAAACTGCTGACCAGGGTCGTTTGATTGAAATCAGGATTTATATTCCTTTTTGTTTCCCTAGTTCAGTCGACAATTCAAGTCCCACTCTTGTTTTTTAAAAAACTGCTTCCAATTCGACGCAGATTTATTTCAGAATAATAGAATCCTTGGCAAAAGCTCGATTCTATTCCGGTGAAATAAATTTACCCGCATCGAAGCGAATCTTCCCTTTTCAAAAGTAAATCTCTTATAAAAGAAATTTATTCATTCCTGATTCTAAGAACACTAAATAATATAGTTGATATACAAAATATTTATTTCTTTGATTAGGAATTTATATTTCTCAATGAACCACCTTATGCAATGAAAAATTGTAATCTTTACAAAAAAAGATTCAAACATGAACTGCAAATTGTCTAACTTGAAATTTCCGGCTCCTTAAAGACAAATGTACATCACGAAAAAAATATTTATATTAAAACTCTCTCGATGATAATTAATAATTACTTTTAATTGAAAAAGAATCAATGAAATTCTTTGTTTAAGAGATTGGTGTTGCTAATTTAGATAAGATCTGGAAATTATGATTTTTATCAACCCTGTTGTCGAGACGTATTCGCTAACTGTGAATTCGTCTTTTTCCCGACGAATGGATTCGTTTTCTGACGCCTGAGACTCTAAATTTCTGGTGTCGAGAAATTTTGCTTTTTTGTTCGAATCCATGCGTCAGCATCTATGCGAGTATGATCATCTTTCGAAATTCGACGATGTACAGAGATCAAGTCTTTAATGGCTGTGCACTATGGCTTTGAGAAAGAAAGAATGTGCTTAAAATCACTTATTGATGAATTATGTCTCTCCACTTCTAACGTAGCATGATTCATATTCGCAGAGCCTGTATGCACGAAACTTGCATTTGACAAAATTCAAACACAGTTCATCAAAATGTAAGCATGACAAATTTTGCCATGTTCATATAAAAATTCAGTTCACACGTAACTGCAGTTTGCAACGATTAAAACAAACGAAGCATCGAAAACACGATTTGTAAAAAACAAGCGAGACCAAAAAATTGACAACGGAAAATGGTCAATCATAATGAAAAAAAGTATTTCTGAAAGTTTCGTCCCTCTAGATCCCTCGGAACTCACACCTATTCCACTTCTAATACTTAAAAAATTCCTGGAAACTACACAAAATTTGAGGCCACGAATTTTTCAATGCAAAGTAGTTTTAATTGATAAGAAAGCCACATAAAATTTTCAACCCCCTAAACGCATCGGATCTCATCCCTTTTTTACCCCTAAAACTTAAAAAATTCCTGGAAACTATTCAAAATTCCAAACCACGAATTTTTTGATGCAGAGTAGTTTCAATTGACAAGAAGAAAGCCATAAAAAATTTCAGCCCTCTAATACTCCTGATACTTAAAAAATTCTTTAAAACTACACAAAATTCGAGGCCACGAATTTCTCGATGCAAAAAATTCCTGGAAGCTGTCCAAAATTCGAGACCATGAATTTTTATGATGCAGAGAAGTTTCAATTAACAAGAAAGCTATATAAAATTTTCAGTCCTCTAAACGTCTCGGATCTCATCCCTTTTCCACCATAAATACTTACAAAATTCTTTTGAAACTACCCAAAATTCGAGATCACGAATTTCTCGATGCAAAAAATTCCTGGAAGTTGTCCAAAATTCGAGACCATGAATTTTTATGATGCAGAGAAGTTTCAATTAACAAGAAAGCTATATAAAATTTTCAGCCCTCTAAACGTCTCGGATCTCACTTCTTTTCTACCCTAAATACTTACAAAATTCTTTTGAAACTGCCCAAAATTCGAGACCATGAATTTTTCGATGCAAAGTTTCAATTGACCAGAAGAAAGTCATAAAATTTGCAGCCCCCTTAACGCTTTAGAACTCGCCCCTTTTCCAATAATACTTTTAAAAAAACTCCTGGAAACTACCCAAAATTCGAGACCACGAATTTTTCGATGCAGATTAGTTTTAATTTAAAACGGAAAGCCCATATAAAATTTTCATCTCTCTAGAACTTTCGGATCCCACCCTTTTTCAGTCCTAGAACTTAAAAAATTCCTGGAAACTATTTAAAATTCTAGATCACGAATTTTTCGATTCAAAGAAGTTTCAATTGATAAAAAAAAAGACATAAGATTGTCATTTCCCTAAAACTTTCAGACCTAAACCATTTTTCTCACTTAATACTCAAAAAATACCTGGAAACTACCCAAAATTCGAGACCACGAATTTCTCGATGCAAAAAATTCCTGGAAGCTATCCAAAATTCAAAACCATGAATTTTTATGATGCAGAGAGGTTCCAATTAACAAGAAAGCCATATAAAATTTGCAGCTCCCTAAACGTCTCGGATCTCACTCCTTTTCCACCCTAAATACTTACAAAATTCTTTTGAAACTACCCAAAATTCGAGACCATGAATTTTTCGATGAAAAGTTTCAATTGACCAGAAGAAAGTCATAAAATTTGCAGCCTCCTTAACGCTTTAGAACTCGCCCCTTTTCCAATAATACTTTTAAAAAAACTCCTGGAAACTACCCAAAATTCGAGACCATGAATTTTTCGATGCAGAGTAGTTTCAATTTAAAACGGCAAGGCCATATTAAATTTTTAATCCTCTTGAATTTTCGGATCTCACCCTCTTTGAGCCCCTAAGTCTTAAAAAATTCATGGAAACTACCCAAAATCCAAGACCACGAATTTTTCGGTGAAAAGTAGTTTCAATTAACAAGAAGAAAGCCATATAAAATTACAACCTCATAAACGCTTTGGATCTCACCCTTTTTCCCTTTTTCCTTTTCAACGCATATACATATAAGCTTCGAAAAGGGGTGAGATACGATTGGTGTAGGAGGGTGAAAGTTTGATAAGGCTTTCTTCTTGTCAACTGAATTCTTCTGTCCAATAATTTTTTAAGTTTTAGGGACGGAAAAGAGGAGAAATCAGAGGCGTATAGGGGGATACAAATTTTATCTGGTCTTTTAAATTGAAACTACTCTACATTAAAAAATTTGTGGTCTCGAATTTTGAGTAGTTTCTAGGAATTTTTTTAATATTAGGGGTGTAAAAGGAATGAGATCCGAGGCATTTAGGAGGCTAAAAATTTTATATGGCTTTTTTCTGGTCAATTGAAACTACTTTGCTTTGAAAAATTCGTGTTCTGGGATTTTTGTTAGTTTCCCGGAATTTTCAAATTATTAGGGATGGAAAAGGAGTGAGATATGAAAGTTCTAGAGGGATAACAATTTCATGTCTTTCTTTTTATCAATTGAAACTTCTTTGAATCGAAAAACTCGTGGTCTGTGATTTTGAGTAGTTTCCATGAATTTTTTAAGTCTTAGGGGTTGAAAAAGGGTGATATCCAAAAATTCAAGAGGGATAAAAATTGTATATGGCCTTGCCGTTTTAAATTGAAACTACTCTGTATCGAAAAATTTATGGTCTCGAATTTTAGGTAGTTTCCAGGAGTTTTTTTAAGTATTATTGGAATGGGGCAAGATCCAAAGAGAAGCTGCAAATTTTATGTGACTTTTTTCTGATCAATTGAAACTACTTTGCATCGAAAAATTCATGGTCTCGAATTTTGGGCAGTTTCCAAGAATCTTTTAAGTATTTGGGGTGGAAAAGGAGTAAGATCTGAGGCGTTTAGGGGGCTGCAAATTTTATATGGCCTTTTCATTTTAAATTGAAACTACTCTACATCGAAAAATATGGTCTCGAAGTTTGGGTAGTTTCCAAGAATTTTTGAAGTATTAGGGGTTGAAAAGGGTCGAGATCCGAGACGTTTAGGGGGCTTAAAATTTGATATGGCTTTTTTTTGTAAATTAAAACTACTTTGCATCGAAAAATTCGTGGGGCCAAATTTGGGTAGTTTCCAGGATTTTTTTAAGTATTCGGGGTGGAAAAGAGGTGATATCTGAAAGTTTTAGGAAGATGACAATCTTATGTATTTCTTTTTGTCAATTGAAACTTCTCTGTATCGAAAAATTCGTGGTTTGGTATTTCGGGCAATTTCCAAGAATTTTTTGTCTCAGGGTCTGAAAAAGGGTGAGATTCGAAAGTTTTGGAGAAATGAAAATTTTATATGGCCTTTTCCTTTTAAATTGAAACTACTCTGCATCGGGAAATTCGTGTTCTTGAATTTTTAGTAGTTTTCAAGAATTTTTTAGGTATTAGGGGTGGAAAATGAGTGAAATCTGAGGCGTTTAAGAGGCTGAAAATTTTATATGACTTTCTTCTTGTCATTTGAAACTACTTTGCATCGAAAAATTCGTGGTCTCGAATTTTGAATAATTTCCAGGAATTTTTTAAGTTTTAAGGGTGAAAAAGGGGTGAGCTCCGATGCCTTTAGGGGGCTGAAAATTTTATATAGCTTTCTTCTTGTCAATTGAAACTACTTGGCATTGAAAAATTCGTGGCTTGAATTCTGGATAGTTTCCACGAATTTTTTAAGTATTAGGGGTGGAAAAGTGGTGAGATTTGAGGTGCTTAAAGGGGTGAAAATTGTATACGGCTTTTTTCTTGTTAAGTGAAACTTCTTTACATCAAAAAATTCGTGGTCTCGAATTTTAGGTAGTTTCCAGAAATTTTTTGAGTATTAGGGGTGGAATAGGGGTGAGTTCCGAGGGATCTAGAGGGACGAAACTTTCAAAAATACTTTGTTTCATTGAGGCTGACCATTTTCCGTCGTAAATTTTTTGATCTCGCTTGTTATTTCTAAATCGTGTTTTCGATACTTTGCTTTTTTTTTAATCGTTGCAAACTACAGTTACGTCAGTTTACTACTTTCAGAATCATTGAAACTTTTCCATTAACGTTATTTTTCATTATGTCACTTCAAAATCATTATTTTTTTATACAAAATTTTTGAATAAAAATAATTTTTAGCTTCAATATTTTGTAATTAATTTTTAAAATATATTTTTATAAATCATCTTTTTTGTTGATTTTTATTCAATTTTGTAAAGAAAATTAAACTATAATTCTCTGATGAAATAGTATATTTTATTTAGATTCATTGAGAAACTATTGCGCGAATGTTTGAAAGAAGTCTTGCTACTGAAAAGCGCCTTTAATTCATAGAATAAGCAATTTTCAAACTCTATAAACAGCATGTACATATGGAAAGTCTTGCAAAATTTTACGCTTTATATTTTCTTTAACTTGAAAAAAGTAGAAGTAGTCACATTAACGAAAAACATGGTTAATTCAAAGAAACTGTTTTCTTAACTTTTAAAAATCAATTTTCAATCTTAATTTAAATGTTGCCTTTGATGTATTTAAATTTTAAAAAACTAATAATTTAAAAATTAGTTCGTCTACACAATTTTTCTTTAAGTTGGAAATCACTAATTTTTCTACCATTAATGATTAAATAGCGCATTAAGTATTTGAAATTTGCGAAAGAGAAAAAAATTGTTAAGTCGCTTTTTAAGGAATTACAATTTTTGTAAAAATGAAATCACTTTTTTAAATTGATGTTACTATAAAAATAATTGTGATTTATTTTCCTGCAAGTTTTACGCAAACGTCAATTTCACAGATTTGAAAGGTTTCAATGAAAACTGTCTATCATCCTTACTAGATTTTTCTATTATAGAAAAGAAAACCATTTCAAAAGTGTTTTAAAAATATCCCTTGAATTTTGTTTTATTGAGATTCAATAATATGTTTATTTCAGTCTGAGCATTTCGACAGTAGGTCTTTCGCCATTCCAAAACAATTAACTTGTTTGGCCACTGATTTTTTTCATCTCCACTCTACATTTTTCATAATTTTCGATAACGTTTTTCAGCTTTTGGATACCGAGCAGAGAAGTATGCTGCTAGAATCCGACGTGAGCATCCTTTCAAAATTAGCAGCGGAGGCTGGAAGTTCTCTAGACTCAGCTCAAAACGACTTACAAAATATGTCCGAAGAATTAGCTCAACTTTATCATCACGTTTGTACCGTGAATGGTGAGACACCCTCGAGAGTTGTGTTAGATCATGAAAAGATCGTCCCTGAAAAGGAACAGGATAGTGAAAAGATCGAATGGTGTCGGACTCTCTTTAAGACCGATATTAAAATTAAAGATCTGGAAAGCCTCAGCAAAGCTAAAGAAATTGCCAAAGACATCGAGACTGCCATGGATCAAATAAAACATCTCAGAAGTGCTGTCGAACACACGATAGAACTTTCGAAAGTTAAAGGCATGCAGACGGGCATGTGCAGCGTTTGCGAAGGTAAGATTACCAGAATTTGTCTTTCTACTTTTCATGTAAAAATGTTTAAAAAAATTAAAGAGATAATAAAATGTTTCCAATAAGTTTGATAATCTATTTACAATTCTTCCTAATGAACTAATTTAATTTCTTTCTCTTTTTCAGCCTCCGTCAACGAGAACAAAGTGGAGGTCTCGGATTTACAGGAGCAAGTTATCAAACTCAAAGCTTTGCTTTCGGCAAAGCGAGAACAAATTGCAACGCTCAGAACTGTTCTCAAGTCCAACAAAAATACAGCAGAAGTGGCGCTGACTAACTTGAAGAGCAAATACGAAAACGAAAAAAGCGTTGTAAACGAGACGATGCTCAAACTGAGAAACGAACTCAGAATGTTGAAGGAGAATGCTGCCACGTTTTCAAGTAAGTGTCATTTGAACTTTTGTTTTGCTATTATTTTTTATTATGCACTGCAGCAGGGTAAAAATATATTAGTGGTGGGCACAATTGATTTTGCTTTCAGTAAAAATGCTTTTCATTGTGCAGTTTTGCAATTCTTGTCCTTGTAAATTCAAGATAAAAGCATAGTTGAATGCTTTTTAAAGAAAGTTTTTCGACGTTAAAATAAAGCAAAGGATAAATCAGTTTCTTAGTATTAATCTTACAAAAACCCTGTGCTGCAGTTATGTTTCTTATGAAAATCAATAATAAAATTTCTTGTTATAATTCGAAAACGTTCAAGTAATTTTGTTAATAAATTTGAAGCATGTTTTCGTTTGCTACAAATGTTTTCTTTGATCTTAAATCGATAATGAATAACTGAGTGTTAGCATTAGTTTTTTTTGGTCACAAAACCACTTGAAAAAGTAATTATTTTATATATTTTTTAAATGGTCCCACCGCATAGTACACAAGTCAGTTTGAAGAGCTGTACTAATTTGAGTGTTTTCTCTGTTTCCTTTTCCACTAATACACCTTTAACACACACTAACACACCTTATATAGTATTAATACAAATAATACTATTGGTGTTGAGTTGTGCCACTGTGGATCTTGCTGCGGGTTTGGTGGTTTGCATTCGCAATCCTTGTGCTGCCATTTAACAATGCCATAAAGTTTCCTCAGGAGATTTATTACAGAGCATTTATTATTATATTATTAATTATTTATTGTAGAGCACTAACAATTCTGTGTGCCAAAGCTAGTCATAATTGTAGTCACAACAGCTCAAAATATGTACAAAAGGCATTGAGGGGATTGCATTTATTTTCTGCTTTTCATGGCATTTGAGTACCTGGCTTAATTTTTTGTATTAGGGTTCTATTTTTTATTGAGATTCTAATAATGTAATATTGAAGTTGATATTTTACTAATCAAAAAATAAATATAAAACATAATTTTAGAGCCCTAGTTGTTTTAGCTCTAGAAATACTTCCTTGTTTTGATACAGAAAAATATTTCTTCTTCCCTCACAAGCGTGGCATGAAGCACAAAATTCTAAATATAGCAAATTCCTCCTCTTGGGTTCTTAGTTGGATTTTGATAGAAAATTGCGTTTATATTTGGTTGGTAAGGAATAGATGATTCGATGTTTAGGAAGTGTTTTGAAATTAAAAATTTTTGCAAAATTCTTCAAAGTTTTATTTTAGTAACAATCGCAAAATAATTTTTATCTTATTTTTCATTTTTATTTTATTTTTATCTTATGGCCGAATCCATTTCAAATCTTGCAGGCCGGCGGGTGACGTGTTCAGGATTGGCTTGCCAATGAAATATGTTTTTGTACGTGGAAAATAAAGGACAAGTATTTTTTTAAATTAACATAGCGACATTTTTACATTTTTTACAAAAACGTATTTTTTTCTTATGGCAAATATATGTTAAACTTTATGGGCTTTGAGCAACCCCTAAATATCAATTGATTTCAAAATTAAAAAATACGTATTTACTTTTTTTTGTTATTCCAATAAATTTTGGAGTTGAGAGCGTGAAAATTCAAAAAAAAAAATTGGACCACCCTAAGGTACAATCAAATAGAGCTTGAAAAAATAAATTTTTACAATAATTTTAAAATTTCTTATCTCTACTCTACATATTTTTAAAATAATTTTGAAATTTGTTTTTCTGCATTTATTGAATGTCCACTCGGTAACCCTTCCTAACATGTAAATGATTTATCTCCACTACAACAATGATTCTTTATCTCTTAAATTGGTATTTTCATTTTATGTTGGATCACAAATAATGGAAAAAAAAATTTTAGCTAGATCCCAGAAGATTTTTTTTCAAAAAATCGATAGGCCAAATTTCACAAATTTTGGGCAAAGACTCATTTACTCTTTAAAATTTTTAAATATTTGTAAAAAATGTAAAAATGTCGCTATGTTAATTTAAAAAATACGTGTCTCCTTATTTTTCACGTACAAAAACATATTGCATTGGCAAGCAAATCCTGAACATGTCACCTGCGGACCTGCATGATTTGAAATGGATTCGGTCTGTTTTTTTATTTTTATTTAATTTAATTTTATTTTATTTTTATCTTATTTTTATCTATGATTTTTTGCTTTTTTAAATTTGGAAAACAATACTTCCGAATGTTTAATTCGAGGTTTTTTTTCATTTATTTATTCAAACTTAAAACTCAGTACTTATAACTCAGTCTTATAACATGCGTATTATGTGAAAGCAACTGAAGTCAATTAAATTTATGGTTAGTTCAGAATCTTTGAAGCTTTTGTGATACTTTGAGGAAAGAATGTGCATTTTATAAATTACACTGTGTTACAAAATAAAAAAAACTGATTGTACTTTTACCAAGACATAGTATACGTCGTAGACCTTGAAAAACTAAAGAAAATGGTAATGTTCGAAATTTTCCATACAGCTCAAAAATCTCATTTTTAAGCCAAAAAACGATTTTTTGCAAGCGACTGTATATAATAATTCGTAACTTCGCCATTTTTCAATCGATTTAAAATTTTTTTGTTCGTCGAAAAGATTCTGTATTTTTCCATTTTTGGCAAGTTTCTTCAACTTTAACAACGATTTAATAATATTGTTTGATTTCAGGATTTTTTCCCCTCTTAATAGTTCAATTCTGAAAGTCCGTTCAATTCTGCGTCCAACGATCTATTTTCATTTAAAATCGGTTGAAATTTCACTGACTATAGCGAATTTTAAAATTTTTCGAATTTTCGAGATGAATTCCCATACAAAGCTGAAGTGAAATTTTCACTTGTTCGTTGCAGAAGTATGTAGTTCCAATTGTAACAATATATAGAAAACATGCAAAAAAAATTACAAGAAGAAATATTCCAAAAGTGTTTCACGACATCAGCAATTAGATTCAAGATTCATGACGCATGGCAAGGGGTGTAATACAGAAATTTCAGAAATACGAAAAAAATTTCAAACCTCAACAATGTTTACTCGATCTTTTCCTTTTATTCAATTTATCGTCTGTTTCGCGTTTAAGGGGGTGTCCTGATTTAGACGGCCCAAAAAAAAGAGTTTTTTCGAGAATTTTTTTAGAAGGGAAAATAATAACTAAGTCCAGTGAACTTTGACGTATATTTTAATCTATATTCGAACCGTCTAAAAAAAAAGATTTTTTGAAAGATTTTTGGCAATACATGGTTGAAAAGGTCTGTTTTTCCCTTTTCAAACAAAAAAATTCAAAATCGATTGAAAAATGGCGGAGTTACGAATTATTATATACAGTCACTTCCAAAAAACGGTTTTTTGGCTAAAAAACGAAATTTTTTAGGTGTATGGGAAATCTCGACTATTCCATTTTCTTTAGTTTTTCAAGGCCTACAACGTATACTATGTCTTGGTAAAAGTGCCTGATCGCTGTCACACAGTGTTATCCAAATCTGAATGTGTAAAAATAAAAACCACAGAGCAGCTTAACTCGACTTTAATTCATCGAAAAAAGCAAGCCTTCTATTAACTTTAAATAGTTTTATTTTCATATTACTAGTTATATTTTATTTTTATCTTAAAAGTATCAGTTTATCATTCTATCTACAGTTTCAAAATGAAATTGCAGACAAGCTTCAGAAATAATTTAAACATCGAATCAAGTCGGACCAGAGTAACTAATACAAATCCGATTCCTTACAAAACTCTTTCGCTTGTTTCCTTCTTCGTGTTAAACCCTGCTAACCATACACTTCCCAGGTCTACGAGCAATGTTTGCCGCTCGCTGTGAGGAGTACGTGACCCAAGTCGACGAACTCCAACGTCAACTCACTGTTGCTGAGGACGATCGTAAGACCCTAAATCAACTTTTACGCCTCGCCGTTCAACAGAAGCTCGGCCTCACAATGAAATTAGAAGAATATGAAGTTGATCGGGAATTAAGAAATACCCGAAGACACCCAACTGGTGGAAACGGACGAGGTAGAGCCAACAGATTACCGCAACAGACGAACCGTCCACACATGGGCAGAGAATTCTTCTAGAAGATGGTTAAGATGTGGAGCAAAATATTTTGAGACAAAGAGAGATTTTAATTTGTTACGACTATCCGTAGTCGACCCTTGAATCGATTGCTTTATTAATCGAGCCATGTCTTTTTTGTGATAATCTCCCCCTAACACCGTCGTGTCTGCTCCACGCTGCGGAAATATTTTTACAAAAAGTTCACGCGACGAATAAAGATGACGCCGTCCTCGCTTCGTTTAGAGATTTTTAGATTCGTGGAGCGAGACAATTTGAAAACGCCAAGAGGTTTCAACATATTTGAAATGGACGCGTGTCCAAATGAATTTTGCTCCATATCGTTGCAATCGGGTGAAGCTCTGCCCCTTGTTGCCAGTATCGTTAATTAAATAAAGTCCAAGAGTCACATTACGCTTTCTCGAATGACTTCTTGTTGAAAGAACTCGTTTTTTATAACTCAAAAACAACGCAATCTGCAGGATATTCCTTTCCGTGCAAATTTTTTTGCTCATATTAACGAATACGATTCTAGTTGTAGATTTGTGAGTAAAAATCCGGTGTTTTGTTCGCAATGCTGGAAATTTTCAAAGTTCTTTTAGATTCAATTCGACAAACGGCTGCGTTGTACGGTAGAGACAATAGTAGTGTGCAAGATTTTAGCATTTATAATCAAATTAGAAAGGAAGATTTGCAACTACATAGAAACGGTAACGATAGTAAGCATGATAGGGTTTAACAATTTTTAAAACTCGTCCCCATAGTCCAATATGACTCTTAGGAGTTTTTGTAAAATAGAAATCATTTTATTTTACTACTTATTCGCCCTTAGTCAAGGGAATACGTCAAATTAGCGACATTGATTAGAGACATTAATTAAAAAACATATTAATTAGAAATATATTAATTCTAATATCAACATGAAAATTGAATTTATATCATTAAACGGTAATTTAATTCGTCTGTGATTTCACGTATTTCCTCGCCCTTCTATTTTTAGGAGACTAGTAAAGCTAGCAGAAGAAAACATCACTGAAGATTAAAATGACTTATCTGCCTTTTGTTGAATCAGAATTTTCTATTGACCGAATCTTTTTATTTAATACGAGGCAGAATAATTCTTTGTAATTTTTCTCAGTGTTTTTCAGTCGCATTAAAAACATTTTCGTGTTTATTATTTAGAAGAAGTTGTTTTTTCCTAGCTTTCAAGTATGCGCGAGCCAACAGCAGGATTGACTGCATTTTTAAAACTAATTGTATCATAACGCGGCCTAAGTGGCTTTAAAATGAAATATGGCAGCTGGTTGACTTTTAGTATTTTTAGTATAATTCATCTTTATTATACTAGCATCAATGTTATTATTTTAACTCTATGCGTAATTAAACTGCATTTCTCGAACGAATTCACAGTTCCGTCTGATTTTTTGTTTAATTGAAGCGAATCAAGTGTGATCGAGTTCAAAGCTTTAAAAGTATTTTTTAAAAAGTGATGTTGAAAGCTGAATTGTGAGTTCGGTTGGAATGCAAATGGCAGCTTTTGCTCCTTGAATGGATTTCGATTTACTTCTTTATCTTAAGTAAATTCGACATCAAACTTTAGGATGAAATGAAATACTTTCTGATCGGTAAAGTAACATTGATTCAATATAGATATATCGATTTTGAATGTTATCACTTTTGTACATGATATATAACGGTAATTTAAATTCACACTACATGGTTGTCATTTCCAATCGAATTTGTTATAACGATGATTATTAATATTATTATTATTGTATATTGACATTGAGTATTAGAATTCGTTCGCTGACGTCGGAAAAATTACAATCTGTTGTACGTAGACAGTTTATATTATTATCTACCGTTTAAAATTATTTTACTGATCGTTTTTCCTATATTTATACATATTTACATTTATATTTATACACAATACAATTTTAATAATGCATTAACAGTGTCTGTCTGTAATACTAAACGAGAGAATCAAGATTTTTCGGATTTATTTCAATAAAAGACACCAAACGCATATTTTCTTTTTCGTTTACTACCTTTATTTTTATTTCTACTTAAGCTTTTAATTAATCAAGAAAGCTTCTTCTTTGCGGTTGTTGAGCGCGACATTGAGTTTTCGCTTTTGTAATTTTAATGCGAGTGAAGTCAGTTTGTGTCCATAAACCGAGCCAGCCTCAGATCACCGTCCCTTCCCTTTCTTTCACACCACCGTCAGGATCTATTCTTCCAATTTTATTTCTCCTTGCCGTCCGCGCCGCTCAATTCTCTGAATATGGCGTTCTGTATCTAAAGATTACTAGAGATTGTCCACTCGAGAAAAAAATTTTCAATGCCTAGCTATTCTTAAAATGTTGATACACTGTTAATATTTGCCAAAAGATCCATCCTTGATAAGAGACTGAATTTATTTTATTTGTTGCAAAGAAATTTAATATTGAAGAGAAACAGATTTTATTGCAAATTTTGTTTTTTATTCAAGGATTTATTCATATATGGTTTTTTTGTAATTTGAACTTTATTTCAAACTTGAACTCTTTGGAGTGTAAATAATATTTTAGAATTTAAGGATATTAATGTACATTTTCGTCATTTCGGCATTTTCATTTGGCTTTTTCTCGATCTCATGACGAAAAGCACTGTATTTGCCATGTCCAAACGAAAATTTTGGCTCGAGCGATTAAAACCCTCGGCTTCGCCTCGTGATTTAAACTACGCTCTCGCCAAAATTTGCGTTTAAACTTAGCGAATAATGTACTATTATTTAAATTCGAGGAATTTATGTATTTCGAAACTCAAGCTTCTATGCATTTAAAATTTCCACGTAAGTCAAAGTAATTTTTTTTTAACGAATGTAAAAATTTAGAAAAGAATATATACTCTCTTTACCAATTTATATTAAAATAGCAGGATTTTTAAATAATTATAGAAAGAATTGACACCCAAATGATTCGAATAATACGTGTAATACGTATATTTTTTTTATCAATGAGGAGTGTCATTTTTGCTATCAATTTGTTCAATCATACAGAAATTAAACTGTCCTTCGACATCACGTGACGTCCTTTAAAAAGTTCCTTCTCGTCTCATCTGTGACTTAGAAAATCTTTCCTTTGGTATAAAAAATTAATTTGCAAAATTAAATTCATTGAAGGTAGCTCTGATAATTTTTCAATCTTTTGAAATATTTTCCAACTCTAAAAATATATTCTTATGTGATGAAAACGGAAAATTGTGATGATTTGAATTTACGAAATTTTTCTCGTATTTCCTGAAATTTTGATAAAATTTTTATTCTATACATATCTTCTTAGATTTATAATAAGATTCAAAAATTTTTTCTTTTTGACTTTATTTTGCAAAACCACTATGTCAAAGGTTTGAAATTTACTAAAGCTCACTTTAATGAAAGGATATTTTCAATATTCAATTTTTTCGAAATAATCTAAATATTTATTGAAAAAAAACTGAGCTTCTAGTTTAGATGCCAAGAAAGAAATTCTTTAAAAAATAAAAGATTTGCTCGAGTCTAATTTGAATTAATATTGCGTCCCTTTAGGTACAAATCCTTACGGTGGTGTGTATGATTTTTCTCTAACAATAATAGGAAGAAATCATTACCGAGTATTATATAGTAGTATATAAATATTATAAATATATATATATATCTTATAAGATTATTTATAAGCAAATTATAACAGAACTGGAATTATTTATTGGAAATAATAGAGATTGGTGTATCGATAATGTGTATAACTGCGATGATGAGTGACGAACGTGCTGCACTTTAGGGTCCATGCCATACGTTGTTAAATATTATAATTATAATTATAATAAAACTAGTGAATATAGTAAATATAACTAGTGATTCGAAAAAAATTGTTATTTATGCAAGATTATCTCAAATTCTAAGCTGTGCATAAAATATTGAATAATCCCAACATTCAATTTTTATGAATATTTTTTACCTTCAAGAGTTTTAAGTATTATAAATAAATTATTATCATTATCATTATTATTATCATAAATTATTATTATTATTACTAGTAGACCGAATCCATTTCAAATCAGGCAGGCTCTACATAATTCAACATAACCAAGCAAAGATTCAATTTTAAAAGTAAATTTTTAAAAATAAATTGAATTTCCGAATATCTCGGGGACAAAATATGTCTTTTTTTAGAGGAAATTAGGCCATACGTATTTTTGCGATTTATAAAATAAAATTTTTTTACGAAGTTATGGGTATTTGAATTTTTTGTTTTGTTTCTCAAAAAACCTAATTTTCTTTTTTTTCTATAACTTTTGACCTAATTAAGATATTTAAGATTTCTTCCCAGATTCTGGTAGTGTTTATCGTATTCTTTCGAAATCTGCCAAAAAATTTAGAAAATGTTCAAAATTAACAAAATGACGGTGGTTTGTCTGAAAATATTTATAGTCGATTTTCTCAAAAAACCACACTTATATTTTTTGCTAATTTTTTGTTGAATTTGTACTATCATAGAGAAGACATCTTGTGAATTTTATGCGGGCTAAATAACTTATGTGGCCAGGAGAATTTTTTTCACAAAATCGAATTTTCGCATTTTTCTCGAATACAACTACAGATACGAAAAAATGTTAAGAAAATAGTTTGCACAATTAAAAAAGTTTTACAAAAAGTTCTTTTACTCATTTAGGATATATTGCACCATTTTCGAGAAAAATAAAAAAATTTAATTTTCATGCACAAAAAAATTTTCTTGACTCCTGGTTTGTGGAAATACCCACCTTGTTATTTTGTTAAATATTTTTTAAAAATGTACGTTTATATAAAGAAAACTTCCTGTGAGTTTTGCGTGAGCTAAACAATTTTATGCCCAGAAAATTATTTTTCATAAAATCAAATTTTCAAATTTTTTGCTGAAATAATTTAAGTTACAAACATAATCTCAAGACAAGAAATTGTTTGCCTAAAAAGCTTTTGACGAATGACGAAATAGATCATCACAATCTGGAAACGTGGGCCCAGGTATTATTTATTTATTTTTTAAACTGAGATTAAAACGAAATTTTTGTATATTATTGAAAAATATCAGGGTGAATGTGAAATATATTTAAATATATTGAATATAAAAACTTCTTAGACAAACAATTTTTCGTCTAGACATTGTTTTTCTAACTTGTTTCAGCAAAAAATTTAAAAATTCGATTTAATGAAAAATAATTTTTTGAACATAAAAATTGTTTAGCCCACGTAAAACTCACAGAAAATCTTCTTCATATAAACGTACATTTTTTAAAACTATTTAACAAAATATGGGAATGGGTATTTACTGGTATTTATTTATTTATTTATTCATTAATGGATATTTCCATAAACCAGGAGTCAAGAAAATTTTTTTGTGCATGAAAATTGAATTTTTTTATTTTTCTCGGAAATGGTGCAAGATATTATAAATGAGTAAAAGAACTTTTTGTAGAACTTTTTTAATCGTGCAAACTATTTTCTTAACATTTTTTGGAATCTGTAGTTGTTTTCAAGAAAAATGTGAAAATTCGATTTTATGAGAAAAATTCTCCTGGCCACAAAAGTTATTTAGTTATAGTTAGTTAGTTTTAGTTTAGTTTTAGTTATTTAATTTCCCTATGATTGTACAAATTCAACAAAAAATTGGCAAAAAATATAAGTGTGGGTTTTTTGAGAAAATCGACTATAAATATTTTCAGAAAAACTGGCAAAAATTGGCAAAAAATATAAGTGTGGGTTTTTTGATAAAATCGACTGTAAATATTTTCAGAAAAACTGCCGCCATTTTGTTAATTTTGAACATTTTCTAAATTCTCTGGCGGATTTTGTAAGAAGACGATAAACGCTACCAGAACCAGGGAAGAAATCTTAAATATCTCAATTAGGTCAAAAGTTATAGAAGTTTAATGAAGTAATTTGGGGTTTTTTTTAAACAAAGCGAAAAATTCAAATACTTATAACTTCGTAGAAAATTCTTTTTTCACAAATCGCAAAAATACGTATCGCCTAATTTCCTCTAAAAACAATATATTTTGTCCCCGAGAGATTCTGTGACTTCAAGTGTAGAACCTGCCTGATTTGAAATGAATTCGGTTAGTAGATTGTTTTGAAAACAATTTTATTTGAAGTACCCAAAAATCTTGAAAGTAACATAATCAAGGAAAGATTCAATTTTAAAAGTAAATTTTTAAAAATAAATTGAATTTCCGATAATCTTGTGCGTTATTACTTCAAATTGATTTTTATGAATGTCGTACGTCATGGACTTACAATTAGGCGATTTCAATATTACACACTGTTGCACTTGTACGTTCATTGTCCCGGAAATCATTTTTCGTCCTAACTTTCGTGATGGACTCGATCTGTAAATAATGTAAATGCACTTTAGAGTTGCTTCCTTATAGAGGAAAATCCCACTAGTGTTTTGAAAGCTATATAACGAATTTTTCAAAAGCTTATGTTGATTTTAATCCATCGACCAATCCTGATCAATTTTAAAATTGATCTTGTTTTTGAAATTAGATTTGAAGGAAACTTGAATCTTGAAAACTACTAGTGGGGTGTTTTCATAAATGCCATTTTATAAACTTTGAGTATAATGAATGCCAATGAATTTAATATCTAATCAAATATATATGCAACTGCAATCGATTCGGTGAATTTTCCTCACCGACACACTCTCGACATTTACGTGACCTCCGAACCAAAATCGATGAAAAAAAAGTGTCCTAATTTTCCACTTTAGGTCAACTGACAATAGATAGTTGATCATAAGTTATTTAGTAGTTCAATCGGTTCTTCGATACTTCGTTAGTATAGACGCGTAGGAAGATGAAAGGGATCACCTAAACAATATTGATTATTACACTGTGATGTGAATTATTGTAACTGTTATATGGTGAAAATAATAAGATTTTTCCACTGGATTTAAGTATTTTTAAAGTTTTAAGAAAGATGAATTGTTGGTATCTTTATGGTATATTGTAGTGGGTATATTTGAGGGAAATATCTGAATGATTAAATTTAATTTTTCTGAGCAAAGATGCATTTTATTAGATATTTTAAATTTTGCCCTTTATCTTTTTTATTGCAAGATTTAAAAAGTGATGTTCTTCAAGGAAAATTAATAGCACTTTATTGCATTTTGCTTACACCATTTCAAGCTTTACTACATGTTTGACGAAAGTTTGTAATGAATTTCTATTTATTAGTATTAGAAGTTTTCATCATGCTAATAAGCCTACGCGTCTGTTAGGATATAAACATTAAGTTCTGCACGGTTTTTAAAAGTTGATATTAACAAAGGGGTGACATGCATTAGCTGTATTAGGAAACCGTTTTGTAATATAAATTTAAAGAATATTAATAATCATTTGTAACAGAAAAAATTTATTGTGCTCTTATTCCCTGTCCAGATTTTTACTTATTTTTTTGGTATTGAGAATTTTAAACATTTTTGAGGTTTACGTTTGTAGTGCTTTGTTGTTTATACTTTATAATTTAGGAAAAATATAAAATAAGGATTGTTATTTGACATGCTATAAATAAAAAAGGAAAAATGTAATTTGCTAATTAAATAAGAAATTTTAAAAAGGGAGCTGAAATATAAAACTATTGCTAAAACTGGTTAGTTTGCACTGGTGAAATTTTTTTAAGGCGAGAAAAGTCATAAGGCGGGAAAATAATAGATAACTTTGATTTTGCGATTAAAATGCACGTTTTATCTACTTTGGATGGTAGGTAATTAAAAATCGAATTTTCAATTTCGTGAAAAATAAATAAAAGAGTTAATTTTTCTAATTTACTGAACATATCTCCTTATCTTTACATTATTACGTTTTATTTCTTCTGCATTATATGTATACATTTTTTCTCAATTTCAGCTTATTATATGAAATTATCTTGTTTTTGGTAAAAATTACAACAGTAAAATTTTCCTTTTTAAATCAATCTTTTTCCCTATTGCATTTTTTATATTTTTTATTCCTTTTTTATATTAATTAATTAACTTTATAATTTAAGGTACTATGGGCACGAAAAAACAGGTCTCTTGAAAACAGAGTTAATTATACTTTTAGGAACTTTATTCTTATTATTAATGGTATTGTTTGACAGAGAAAAAATTACTTTTTATAAAAAAATTTGATATATACAAAAATTATTCATTTAAAAAATTTTATTTTCGATAGCTTTTTTCTTATCGCTTTTTACCAAATTTTTAAAGATGATACAATTTTAAAGAATAATAGCTTATTTTCTCGGAAAAAAGATTCTCTATAACTTGAGCTCATTCAATTTTTAAACATAAATAAATTATTATCAAATATAGTTATTTGTTTATAAAATGTTTTGTTCGAACAATTTTTTAAAATGATTTCAGCTATTAAAAATTTGTTTTTTAAAATCGGATATGGTCAAGTTCTAGAGAATCTTTTGCCCGATAAAATAAGCTATTATTCATTAAAATTTCGTATTGTTTTAAAAAATTTGGTAAGATGCGATAAAAAAAGTTCGCTCGAAAATAAAGTGTTTTAAATAAATAATTTTTGTATGTTTTAAATTTTTTTCATGAAAAATAAGATTTTGCCCTTTAAAAAATATCATCAATAATAAGTTTGCAATTTTTGAAAAGGTAATTAAATATGTTTTCCCGAAGCCTATTTTTTGCTTTAAAAATCGGATGCTGAGAAAGAGAAATGTGAAGGCAATAATAGTTCATTTAATTGTGATAGTGAGTTTTCATAATTATTTTCATCATATTTGAACATTTGTAGGTATTTGTGTTGACAAATAAATTTAAGTTAAAATTAATAGAAAAATTAGAACCAAAATTTTTACCGTATAGTATTTTAGTTTTGCATACATGCGTTACATGCATTAGCTGTATTAGGAAACCGTTTTATAATATAAATTTAAAGAATATTAATGATCATTTGTAACAGAAAAAATTTATTATAATCTTATTCCCTGTCCAGATTTTTATTTATTTTTTTGGTATTGTGGTATTGCGAATTTTAAACACTTTTGAAGTTTACCTTTGCAGTGCTTTGTTGTTTATACTTTATAATTTAGGAATAATATAAAATATGGATTGTCATTTTGACATGTTTTAATTAAAAAAGGAAAAATTTGATTTTCTAATTATATAAGAAATTTTAAATAGGGAGCTGAAATATAAAAATATTGTTAAAACTCATTAGTTTGCACTGGTGACATTTTTTTTAAGTCGGGAAAAGTCATTCAGATCCGGGAAAATAGCAGAGATAACTTTAATTTTGCGATTAAAATGCACTTTTTATCTACTCTGGATGGTAGGTAATTAAAAATCGAATTTTCAATTTCATTAAAAATAAATAATGAAAAGGAATAAAAAAATATTAAAAATACAATAGGGAAAAAAGGTTGGTTTTAGTGTTGTAATTTTTATTTTAAAAAAAGATAATTTCATGTAATAAGCTGAAATTGAGAAAAAATGAATACATATAATGCAGAAGAAATGAAACGTAATAATGTAAGGATAAGGAGATAGGTTCAGTTAATTAGAAAAATTAACTTTATTATTAAATAATTAAGGTACTATGGGCACGAAAAAACAGGTCTCTTAAAAACAGAGTTAATTATACTTTTAGGAACTTTATTATTATTATTATTATTATTAATGGTATTGTTTGAAAGACAAAAAATTAATTTCCATAAAAAAAATTTGATATATACAAAAATTATTTATTTAAAAAATTTTATTTTTGACAACTTTTTTTCTTATCGCTTCTTACCAAATTTTTAAAAATAATACAATTTTAAAGAATAATAGCTTATTTTCTCGGGAAAAAGATTCTCTACAACTTGACCTCATCCAATTTTTAAATATAAATAAATTATTATAAAATAAAGTTATTTGTTTATAACATTTTTTGTTTGAAAAATTATTTTTTAATGATTTCAGCCATTAAAAAATTTGTTTTTTAAAATTGGATGAGGTAAAGTTGAAGAGACTCTTTTTCCCGATAAAATAAGCTATTATTCATTAAAATTGTGTATTATTTTAAAATATTTGGTAAGAAGTGATAAAAAAAAGTTCGATCGAAAATAAAATATTTTAAATAAATCATTTTTCTATGTTTCAAATTTTTTTCATGAAAAATAAGATTTTCTCTTTTAAACAATGTCATCAATAAGAAGATTGCAATCCTTGAAAATGTAATTAAATATGTTTTTCCGATACCTGTTTTTTCATGCCCATAATACCTTAAAATACTTTACAAATCGGATGCCGAGGAAAAAAAATGTGAAGGCAATAATATTTCATTTAATTGTGATAGTAAATTTTCATAATTATTTTCATCATATTTGAAAATTTGCAGGTATTTGTGTTGAACAATAAATTTAAGTTAAAATTAATAGAAAAATTAGAACTAAAATTTTTATCGTACAGGAACATAATATTTTAGTATTGTATACGAAATGAAGTCAATATATTCTTCTTTACGCTCATTTTCAGCATATTTTGTGTTGAATTGTTTTTCTATAAATCAAAGATGAAGAAGTAGTTATAATTATTTAGCAAGAAAATAAATTTAGATTAAATTTTATTTCTTGGCAATGACGTCAATTTTGTAATACAAACAATTTTTTTTTAATTTTAAACACTTAGGCGTCTATAAGAAAGGGTTCAAATATGAAATTATTTAAAGAAAGTTATTGCGATTTTTTCATATTTGAATCCAGAACAACGTGCACTGTGCGGGAGGTAAAAAAAGTCGTTTTTATAGATTGAAAAACTTTTAGACTTTAATGAGTAAAAATTAAATAATTATTACCGAGACCCACATGTTGCTTATTATGTATTCACCATTAATCTCAGTACTGAAAAATAGAAAACTGTGGCTTTGACTATGCTGGTAAAACTGTTCAAATTCATAGTCAGCAGCTTTCCTGCAGTCAACGTATAAGACAATGCAGCAATCATTAGAATAAAATACACATCTTGTGACAAATTTTTAGGTAAATTGTACCAACAACTTTTGTATATTGCAAGAGATGGTTAATTTATCAACAGATAAATTATCAACAATGACAATGAAATGGACACTGAAATTATCAACAGATAATTTCATGGAGATGAAATTTATTTCAAATTTAAATTCAAATTTAAATTTGAAATTATCAACAGATAATTTCATTGTCCACGAAGATAACTGCTCTCCAGCATAGCAGTACAATAATAATTGCACCATCAGGAGCTCTATAGCAAAAAGTGACTTCGTTCCAGAGACAAAACACGTCAAGTGGGCACCCCAATTTCGACTAGATCGTGGAATTAAGTGAAACATGAATCAAATGAGAGCCAATACCAATCCTGAACATCTCCCTAAAGCAATTTGCTAAATTTTGATTTTCAAATTCTCGTCATCATATGAGAAGGTATTAGTTTTATGTGAAAATTGACTTTTCGAATTTCCATCAAATCTCCACATTTTGAGACCCCCTAAGTGAGAAAAAACGGTTTTTACGCCGGTGTCTGTCTGTATGTCTGTCTGTCGGTTTGTCGGTCTATCTGTTAACACGATAACTTTCGAAAGAATTATTGCACAGGATTGCACTTTGGCAGACTTTTTCAAGGCTTGAAAGGAGGAGACGAATTCGTTAACCAGCCTGATTGGCCCAAAAATCAAAAAATTAGGGACTTTTTTTACTTTTTGAAAATAATTTTTTTCAGAAAAATAAATTTTCAAGCGCAGTTCTGGATAGCTATCATAAATCTCTACAAATCATCTTAATAACATTTATTTAATTTGACCAATATTAACAAAGTTACAGCATGTAGAAGTCTTAAAAAAAAATTAAAAACCATTTCTGGAGGAAATGGAAAAAATCGGCGAACTAAAGTTACGCAGATTCTTATCACGTGACCGCTCTAACGTGCCTATATTTAATTGATCCTTTTTCTGCCCAAATCTTAATTTTTTTAAAATTACAAAATTGCTCTTTTATTAGTTAAGAGGACAAAATGCCGGAAAATCCTCTGCACAGTTTTATGGAACTCCATGGGGGGAACCAATTTCGCCTCTTACGTTTTTTTCTTATCTCGCGTCGTTCTTTCAAAAAATGCAAATTTTCGTTTTGTTTTACCCACTTATTCTATTTTTTGTCCCTGAATTCGAATTCTACGTGGTATAAAAGTCAATTTTACTCGAAAACCACAGGAGGTAGGGAAAAATGACTCAGGGAAATTTTATAGAGCTCCTTTAGTCGAGCAACTTTGGCCTCTTGAGTTTTTTCTGTTTCTCGCGTCGTTCTCTCGGAAAACTTAAATTTTCATTGAGTTTTTTACATTCTGATAAGAGAAAGTATTAGATTTGTGTAAAATAATGGTTTTCGCGAATGTCTGTTCGTCTGTGGATTTTTGTTTGTTAGCACGATAACTTTTGAAAAAATTGACAGATTGGATTGGCCTTTGTTATACTCTTTTAGTGTCCTAAAATGAAGATCAAGTTCGTTAGCCAGCTATTTTGAATAAAAATTCAAAAAGTTACAACATTTTGAAAATTTTTGAGACCACTTTTTTTTGCAATTTACAAATTGTATGTACAGATATTCATAGGACTTAGAAAGAAGAACAACTTATCCTAATGACATTTTTCGATAAAATGAAAATTATCAGACTTATAGCATTTTCAAAATTCAAAAAATCAAAAGAGAATGAAGATTTTAAGCCCAACAAGACACGATATGAAAAAAAATCGAGAGAAGAAAAACGTTGCTTTTTGAAAGCTCTACAAGATTGGCATTACAACTTTTTGAATTTTTATAAAAAATCGAAAATTTTTAGAAGAAATCGAAAAATCGGCGAACTAAAGTTACGCACATTCTCATCACGTGACCGCACTAACGTGCCTACATTTAATTGATCCCTTTTTCTTTCCAAATCTTAATTTTTTTTAAATTAAAATTTTTGAAATTAAATTGCTCTTTTATTCGTTAAAAGAACAAAATACCGGAAAATCCTACACACCGTTTTATAGAGCTCTATGGGGGGAACCAATTTCGCTTTTTACGTTTTTTTCTTATCGCGCGTCGTTCTCTCAAAAAATGCAAATTTTCATTTTGTTTCACCCACTTATTCTATTTTTTGCCCCTGAATTCGAATTTCACGTGAAATAAAAGTGGTTTTTTTTCGTATTTTGCATAGTTTTGCCGAAAATCTATTTTTCGATTATTTTTAGTGACAATTTTCGGTTTAACCAAAACCGTTGGTTAAAAAGGCATGTGTATCAAGCGAGTCTGCAACGTGTCAACGACAAACACATAACAAACGCGAAAACGTTGTATGAATGGGCAAGTAGTTTTTTCAAAAAGATTAGTTTTGGCTTCTGTTCACAATCAGATCATGATTTGAATGAAACTAGATTGAAAAAACGCTTCGAGAGTGCTGTAACAATAAAAAATACGCGCCAATTTCACAATTATATAACCATAGATTCTGATAATATTACATGTAACATTTTCTCAAAGGATGAGAACTTTATAAAGAACCGAATAACAAAGAAGCAGAAGCATTAGGTTTAACGAAGCGAGTGTTAATGATAAAATGTACTGTATGTCTATAGAGCGGGCCGTGGACTGGCGCGCGGCCGAACGCTCTACTGAGGAAAATATTTATGTTAAATTACAGGCAATCTGGGAGTCGAATTTTCTTTCAGATTCTCATAGTACAATGTTCAAGGAATGTTTTGCGCGCGGAAATGAACAAATTCGAATATGAGAACATTATAAATATATCGAATTGTTAATTTCATTATTATAAATAAATAGAAAAATAAATTGATTTTTGAATATTGTTTATTCCATATAAAAATATGAACTTTCATAAACATCTCCTGAAATATTCGTTACATTTTATTTGAAAGAGACTGAGTAATAAATTTGTTAATTAAAAGTGATCTTAAAATTCAATTGCATAAAAAAAATAGTAAAAGTCAAAATTTAGCAAAATGCTTTAAGGAGATGTTCAGGATTGGTATTGGCTCTCATTTGATTAATGTTTCACTAAATTCCACGATGTAGTCGAAATTGGAGTGCCCACTTGACGTGTTTTGTATCTCCAGCAAATACACCATGAGCTTGCATACTTATAATCCCCTGTATCCCTGAAAATTATTACCAATTTTAAACTATGAATATAAGAAAAATAAGGAATTTCTTTAAAAATTCAGAAACACTTAAATGTTTGTTATTTATTTTATGAGATGAAAATGTTTACAATTAAAATTAAAGTGAGAATTAAAATATGTACCATACAAACATATCCCAGTTATGTTTCCTACAACTTGCATGAGGATAGGCAAGCTGAAGGTCTTCTGAAAAACCTTATCTTCTTCCCATAAATGTCGATGTCTCTTAATCAAAGCAACAATTTTGAATTTGGTTTCTTGCAGATCATCATCTCTTTTAAAATTGGACATTTATGCATACAAAATTTCCAACTGGCCACAGATATACATTGCTAAGGTGGAAAATAAAACATCAATTCCGATATTTGCAACAGGTGTGGCAATCAACTGAACGCTCTGCAGAATATAAACTAAAACATATGAAGTTGTTGAAACATCCATAAATAGACATTTGCTTCTGAGAGGAAGCTCTCTTTTTTCAAAGAAAATGGCATCTGAGTTGTTGATTGAGTTATTTTTTAAAACTGGTAGAATCAGGAAAGTAAACCAGATATTATTGACAGAAAAAGTATACTGACAGTAGAAATTGCTTGAGCATAAAATACAAAATTTCCGAGACTTGTGTAATCTTTCATGATTTTGAGGAATTTCGGATTTTTTATCCAAGACCAATCTTTAATGCCTGAAGAGATGATTCGAGCCATATTCTTACGATAAAATACTATCAAAATTACTCCCAGTGATCCCAAAATTCTAAAGTCCGATACAATCTATCATTTCTTCAGGCTAAATGCATCCTAAGGTTATTTCTATTGTTACACACGTGGCCACACTCATCTGAAAAAATGGATCCAGATAAAAGAGTTTGAGTATAATATTTTTGTCTTACAGAAACTTCATACCATTCTGAAAAAAATCTGTTGCAGAAAAATGATGTACATTAAAAAAACTTTAATTATGGTTTTAGGGTAAAGAATTATTTGGATCCAGAGTCTTACAGAAATTTCAAACCATTCTGAAAAAAATATATTGAAGATAAATGATGTACATTAAAAAACTTTAATTATAGTTTTAGGGTAAGGAATTATTTGGATCCAGGGTCCAAATGAAAACCGGTGACATAAGTGCCAGCAAAGTGTCAAAAATAAAAAATTTTATATGCCACATCATTATTTATTTGAGTAAGAGAAAGTCCAACAGTTCACAATTTATTGTTCCAGTATTGGTTTCGGATCTAAGAGTAGATTAAAACATATTTCAGATATTCAAAAAAATTATTATCTTGACCTGCATCACTAGTCAGAGCTGAGAATTTACAAAAATTATTTTTGGCCACACTAGGGTGGACAAATTTTCTTAAAAATTTTCATGCTCTCATCCCCCAGATTTGTTCAAATCCCAGAAAAAGTAAACACATTTTTTATTTTGAAATCAATTGATATTTAAGGGTTGCTCAAAGCCTACAAAGTTTTACGTATTTCCCATGGGAAAAAAAACGTTTTTGAATATGTGTGATAGAATTTATAATATTACGTTATCTTTCTGCATCTGGCATGCTTTTCTTGAAAAGTGATCTCTAAGTAAGAATCAATAATTACTTTTGGAATTCAACACCCATAAGCCACTTTTATAGGGTACCAAAAAAACCCTATAAGTGCAAAAATTTTTTTCGCAGTTTTTTTCACAAATTGTGTTTAATACGTAAGATAATACTTTTTAAACATATTTTCATGTTTTAAAAATTGTTCAAACAATTAATTATTGTTTATAACAATCTTCTCTTAGAATAAAGCTAAAGAATTGCGGTTTTTTCAACATTCTTCGACTCTCTAGTTAGACTGAGATAAAAGTTATTAAAAATTAACAAAAGTAATTATTTAAAAATTAATTAATGTTTATAACGATCTTCTCTTAGAATAAATCTAGAGAATTGCGGTTTTTCTACATTCTTCAACTTTTCTTCGACTCTTTTGTTATGAGCAATCAAAACAATTAAAAATCCACAAGAAACATTGTTTAAATAATAAGTATACTTAATTCAGAAAAAATAATTTTTGTCATAATGAACGACAATTTTTCAAGGAGTGTAACTTCCTTAAAGTATTGATTTTGGGATAAATTTAAGTTTTGGGGTTCAAAATCGATACTAAAATTTTTTTTAAATATACAACTCAGGAAATATTTATAACGTAATTGAAAAGAATTTCCTGTACCATAATCAATAATTGAACTCAACTTAGTGAATAAAAAAATGTTTAAATTAAACATTTCTCAAACATTAATAAATTGCTCAAATCCTGAAAATATGTAGTAAAGGTTTTAATTGAGAAAATCATTTTTTTAGTTTTAGAATATCTATATAAATAGGTATAGATGATTAGGTATTCACTAGGAACCGTTTTAATAATCGTGTAGTTTGTTAATTTTAGCAACACAACTTTCCTTCTTTCGGCAACTTCTTATTGGTATTTGCGTCTATTTATATAGATTTTTCATTAATTAAAAAATGATGTTCTCAGTTAAAACCCTTAGTATTTTTAAAACTTGGGCAATTTTATTAATGTTTAAGAAATTTCTAATTTAAAAACTTGTCATTTACTAAGTTAATTAAGTTCAATATTCTAGATTATGGTACAGGAATTTCTTGTTAATTACGTTATAAATATATCCCTCCGAGTTTTATATTTAAAAAAAAATCTTAGGGTCGATTGTGACCCCCAAAACTTAAATTTATCCCAAAATCGATACTTTAAGAATGTTAAACACTACTTTAAAAATTTCTGTTCATTATGACAAAAATTTGAAAGTATTTTCACCTCTATGAAAAATTTAAAACTCTAGAAAATTACACCCTAAAGGTCACGTTTCCGACAGAAAAATAACTTTAGCGACTTTTAAACAATATTTTTAAGATGTGAAAAAATACAGAATAAATTAGTCTCTCTGAGGAAGAAAATCCCGTTTCAAGGCTTTGGAAAACCGAAAAATTGGGATTTTACTCGACAGGACACCCACTATTACATAAATTTACAGCAGAAATTAACATTGATTCACATTCGGACCCTGTTGGAGATTAGTTTATAACAATTTATCAGCAGTGAAGTTGTAAACCGATTATTATATTACATATTATATATTACAAACATATTATATATTATATTTCATATATTATATACATATTATATATTATATGCAGCCATGGAGAGCGAACATTCGTAATACTTCATTCTTCAGTAGTTTCTTTTGTCTTTTTCTGTTATAAAATTCTAAAATGAACTTTCCTAATTGTATAATGATAATTATAATTTTAGTTGCATATATTTATTTTATCTCATGTACAATTATTCTAAAGTGAACTTTATCAATTAAAATACTTTATAAATCGTACACTGTGGGAAAGAGAAATGTGAAGACAATAATGGTATTTTTTATTTTCAGTTCTTATGCGTTTGTACATATTATTATTTTTGCTATGTGTATTGATTTTGCTTTTAATATTCTCATCTCGTATGAGAAGATATTAATTTTATCAGAAGCTTGATTCTCCTTTTCTTCCAAAAATTTCCACGTTTTGAGTTACCCTAAATCCGAAAAAAAGATTCTTGCAATAATAAATTAAAATTAAAAATCATATAGTATAACATACTGAAATAATTATTACCAAAACCTATATGTTGTTTATTATGTATTCAGCATTAATCTCAATACTGAAAAATAAGAAACAGTGGCTTTGACTATGCTGGTAAAGGTAATCATATTCATAGTTAACAGTTTCCCTGCAGTCAATGTATAAGGTAGTGAAGCAATCATAATAATAAAATACACATCCTGTGTTAGACTTTTAGGTAAATCATACCAACAACTTTGGTATATTGCAAGAGATAATTTCAATGCCCTCGAAGATAATTTCTCTCCAGCATAGCAATACAAAAATAATTGCACCAACAGAATCTCTATACCAAAAAGTGATTTTATTCCAGCAAATGCACCATAGGTTTGCATGCTTATAATCCCTTGTATCCCTGAAAATTATTGCCAATTTTAAAGTATAAACATAAGAAAAATTAACAATTTTCAACTTTCTTATTTTTTCTGGTAAAGTCACTGAATTGAAGCAAAAATCTTATTGTTAGACATGAAGAATTGATATATCTGATAACGGAATTTAAAAATGAATATTAATAATTATATCCACTCTAATTTTTTAAAATACATTCTTACTGTACATTCTAAATAATCAATCATCAAAGGTTTTCCAAAATTGTATTGTAGATTTTCGAAAATATGAAAAAATAAATTATCACAATTTCTTTCGTTCCAAATATGTTTTTTTTTTTAAAACTGGAACTCCCTGCTTAACGAAGAAATGTTACAACTCTATTAAAATTAATAGTAAAATTAGATTTATAGTTCAAAATTAAATTTGTACCGTATGAACATATTCCAGTAATGTTAATTACAAGCTGCACCAGGATAGTCAAGCTGAATGTCTTCTCCAAAGTCTGAGCTTCTCCCCGTAAATGTTGATGTCTCTTAATCAAAGTAACAATTCTGAATTTGGTCCCGTTCATATTATCTGTTATCTCAAAATGAATCATTTCTTCATACAAAATTTCCATCTGCCCACAGACATGCATTGCTAAGCTGAAGAAGAAAATATCAATTCCGATATTTCCAGAAGCTGTGCAAAACAACTGAACACTCTGCAGAATATAAACTAAAACATATGAAGTTGTTGAAACATCCATAAATAAGCATTTGGTCCTGAGAGGAAGCTCTCTTTCAACGAAAATATCATCTGAGTTGTTATTTTCTGTGTTATTTTGTGCATGAGATGAAAAGAAAGGAAAACTAGAAATTATTTGCAATATAAGCATTGTGGAATTTGAAATTAATAGAGCATAAAATACAAAATTTCCAACACTTGCGTAGGCTTTCATGATTTTGAAGAATTTCGGATTTGCTACGCAAGACCAATCTTCATTGATTGAAGAGATGATTTGACCCAAATGCTTACGATAAATTCGAAGCAAAATTACTTTCAGTGCTGCAATTGTTCCGAATTTTTGTAGCTCAATGTAATCTACCATTTCGTCAGAATCAGTACATCCTAGGGTGATTTCTATTGTTACACACGTGACCAAACTAATCTGAAGAAATAGATTCAGATAGAAGATTTTAAGTCTTAGTTGTAATACAGAATCTTCGTACCCTTTTGAAAAAATTATAAATATTGCAGAAAATTGAAGTGTCATTTTTCAAACATTATAAGTTGAACAATAGAGTTAAAATCAAAAATGATTTTTTCTTTTAGAAAACGTTTGACTTTGTCATCAAAAATACAAAAAATAGATTTTCAAAATCCATTTTCACGAGTTCGGGAACATTTTTAGATATATTTAAAATAAGAAAATATCTAATAAATATCTAATAATAATATCTAATACTAATAGCGAATAATAACATCTAATAATAATATCTAATAAAAAATATCTAAAATTCAAAAAATAAGTTTTCAAAATCGATTTGCACAAGTTCGGGAACATTTTCAGATATATAAAAGAAATGTTATATAAAAACATTTTCAGATTTAACTAAAAATTTTCCCGAACTTGTGCAAATTAATTTTGAAAACTTATTAACTTATATAACTTACACAAAAATTTTTAGATATATCTAAAAATGTTCCTGAACTTGTGCATATTGCTTTTGAAAATCTAGTTTCTTGTACTTTTGATGACAAAAACTGAATTTTTGTAAAATAATTTATATTACAGAAACTTCGTATCATTTTGAAAAACATATATTACAGAAAATTGAAATCTCTGATGTACAATAAAAAAAATTAATTATGGTTTAGGGTAAAGAAATCTAATGTGAATCAAATTTCAAACATCGTAGGTTTAAAAATAGAATCAAAATTTTTTTTCTTTTACAAAACGTTAGTCTTTATTATCAAAAATCTAAAAAATAAAATTTTATAATCAATTTGCACAAGTTAAAAAAATTAAAATTTAATCAAATTTAATTAAATTCAAATTATATTGCAAAATATTGAAGTGTCAGTTTTCAAACATTATACGTTGAACAATAGAGGTAGAATCAAAAACGATTTTTTCTTCTAGGAAACGTTTGACTTTGTCATCAAAACTACAAAAAATAGATTTTCAAAATCAATTTGCACAAGTTCCGGAACATTTTTAGATATATTTGAAATAAAAAAATATCTAATAATAATATCTAATAACAATATCTAATAAAAAATATCTAAGCTTCAAAAAAATAAGTTTTCAAAATCAATTTGCACAAGTGCGGGAACATTTTCAGATATATAAAAAAATATTATACAAAAACATTTTTAGATATAACTAAAAATGTTCCTGAACTTGTGCAAATTAATTTTGAAAACTTATTAACTTATACAAATAACTTATACAAAATTTTTAGACATATCTAAAAATGTTCCCGAACTTGTACATATTGCTTTTGAAAATGTATTTTTTTTGTGTATTTGATTCCAAAAATTACATTTTTCTAAAATAATTTATATTATAGAAATTTCGTATCCTTTTGAAAAAATTATATTGCAGAAAATTCAAATCTCTGATGTATATTAAAAAAATTTAATTATGGTTTAGGGTAAGGAAATCTAATGTGAATCAAATTTCAAACATCATAGGTTTAAGAATAGACAGAATCACAATTTTTTCTTTTACAAAAGATACATTTTGATAGTCTTTGCTATCAAAAATCTAAAAAATAAATTTTCAGAATCAAGTGTCACAAGTTCGGGAACATTTTTAGATATATTTAAAATAAAAAAATATCTAATAAATATCTATTAAATATCTAATACTAACATCTAATAATAATATTGAATACTAATATCTAATAAAAATATCTAAAATTCAAAAAATAAGTTTTCAAAATCAATTTTCACAAGTTCCGCAACATTTCTAGATATATTAAAAAATATCATAAAAAAAAATTTGTAGATTTATATAAAAATATTCCCAGACTTATGCAAATTGATTTTGAGAACTTATTAACTTAGATAACTTATTTTTAGATATATCTAAAAATGTTCCCGAACTAGTGCAAATTGATTTTGAAAATTTATTTGTTTGTATTTTTGATGACAAAGACTAACTTTTTCTAAAATTAAAAAGAAATTTGTTGAACATAGGCTGTTTGAAATTTGACTCACATTAGGTTTCCTTACCTTAAAACTATAATTTAAAATTTTTAATGTACATCAGAGTCTTCAATTTTCTGCCATATAATTTTTTCAAAAGGGTCCGAAGTTATTCTGTGATATAAATTATACTTAAGCTCATTTTTGATGCTTTGCTGATATTTAATAAAAAATTATTACTAATAAATTAGTAATAATTTTGGAAAATGAAAATGAGAACCAGAATCATACATGATTAAAACTCAGCAAAGTATCAAAATAAAAAATTTTATTTGCGAATGGATTTAGATAAAATAGTTAAAGTATAATTTATATTACAGAAACATCGTGCCCTTTTAAAAAAGTTATATTGCAGAAAATTGAAGACTCTGAAGTACTTTAAAAATGTTAAATTATGGCTTTAGGGTAAGGAAACATAATGCGAATCATATTTTAATTCATAAGTTTAAAAATAGAGTTAGAATCAACATTTTTTTCATTTTAGAAAACGTTATTTATAATCAAAAATACAAAAAATATATATTCAAAATCTGCAAAAGGCCGAGAGGCCATACATGTGGAATAAATATATAAATATTTTTAAAATCAATTTGCACAAGCTTGGGAACATTTATGGATATATATGATTTCGATCCAAATTTATTAGTAATAATATTAAGATCCAGAGTCAAAATGAGAACTACATAAAAATAATTTTTTTCATGTATACAAATAGTAACTTGGTATATTTTAATTTTAAATGATCTGTTATTAGTTGCATTATACATTTAACGCAAATTTTATAAACAGTAGTATACATTGAAAGAAAAAGTTTAATTCAATTTTAATTTAATTAATTTTAATTTAATTTTTAAAAAATTGATCTAAATTTGGATCCTGATGCAGGTTAGGTTTCTCAATTATTAAAATTACTGTTTTGGCACCTGTATGACAACGAACAGAAATGTTCGAAATATGGAAAATAGATCATCACTCAAGGGCCAAACGCCCATGGGCCATGCCACTTTTTTGAGAATTTTCAGAGGATTGAGATCTTTTTCAGGAACCTTCAAACTGTCCATTCTTTTTTAGAGAGATGTTAGGTACACTATTTTTTTCATTAAAGAGCTCGCGCGGAAGGTCTGAATTCAACTGAATTGCGCAATCTCTGTAGACTCACTTTTCCGTATTTTTATTTATGTGATGCACCCTTTGCTGGCTTCCTACTGAATTATAATTGTCGATCGAATATGGGGAAAAAGTTTACCTTTCTTAATATCTCTTTCTGTTGCAATAATTTATCAGAAAATTGTATAGCCATGCGAAGATCAAACATTCGTAATAATCTATTCTTCAATAGTTTTTTTATCTTCTCCTGTTAGAAACTTCTGAAATGAACTTTCTAAATTATAATGTTCACTAATTTATAAATTGGAATTATTATTTAAAATAAAATATGAAACTTGTAAAATGAGCGTTCCTGCTTTCCACATTTCCAGGTAAAAAAAAAAACTAGAAAATAAACGATAATTTTTACAAACAGTTCTGTTACTATTAAATTGATTTTCAGAAGTTTTCTAGAATAATATTATTATTATGTATTCTGAACCACAGCAGATAAATTTATAGTTTTTAATTGGGTAAAATAAGAATAATTAATTGGAAATAATGAGTTTTTGGAGCCAGTGAGACTTATTTTTTTATTTTTTATCTTATGATTTGAGTATTGTCTAAAATTTTCGACAACGAAGTTTTGCTCATAACGGAGGAAATGGTAAAAAAGTAGTGATTAAAACCAATTGAGAGACATCTTTTTAGCTTGGGTCATTCGTCCAGTTTTAGCATTACCATCAATACAGAAATATACGACATAGAAGCTTTGAAAATATTTTTGAAATTTTCTATGTCCATGCTGTAAAATTTCCCAGCAGTTATGTGGAATTTTACTCTGGCCCTCATCATGATGAAAATTACATCCTTATTCAAATTTGATGGATGATCGTACCAAGGACACTTGTAGATTGCATCGACCAAAATTTCGTTTAATGTTGATAAATAATCTCCTGCATAGCAGTAAAGAAAAAGCTGCACCATTAGGACAATAAAGGCTATTACAACTCTTGGTAGTAATAGAGTGTTTCCTGTTTTTATTGAAAGAATTATCTGAATTCCTGAAAATAAATACAATTTTTTTAAAATTTTACTGTTATATTTATTAATAATAATTAAATTTGTAATAAAAGTGATGGGAACCTAAAGCGACGATAATCAACGAATTGAAAAAGAGTTGAACCATAAGAATTCCATTGAAGGAATCCTCAAGTTGTTGAGAAATTTTAATAAGATGATTATGTCTTTTAATTAATATTTGCAAATCGTTTCGAAGTTGAATTTTATCACCAATTATTCCAAATTGAGTCATATGATTTTTTAAAATTTCTAATTGTCCACAGGCGTGCATGGCAAGTCCAAAAAAGAAAACATCAGCACCACAATTGCCAATTGTTGTATAAATCAATTGAAGACTCTGCATTGCATAGACCCACTTATTAGTTATTAAGGACATATTTTTATATAAGCAATTCATTGGCAATGGAAGTGGATTTTGAGGCAGGGTGACATTTTCAAATTTGGATGGGTCAGCCAATAAAAGAGGCAGATTTGTAATAATCAGGGTCGTTGTTGCAAAACATGCAAAGGACATTTGTCCAATGTAAACAGATCTGCCTGTGTGAGCATAAGATCTCATGATTTTGTATGAATTTGTATCTTTGTTGGTGGACCAATCTTTAATTGCTGAAGATATGATAAGAAACATTTTGTTTTGATGAATTCTGATCATTGCTATTTTTATTAGACACATTACAACGCATGATAAGTTTCCTATGTAGTCTATTTTCATGTCCATTGTGCTACAGTCCTGACATACTTCGATTAATAAACTAATTAACAAGCTAATCTAGAAAAGAAAATTTTATTCGTAAGATTAATTATTGTAATTTTAGAAATTTATTTTATGGAAGAGATAATTAGAAATTAAATTTAATACAGCCGAACGATACCACATAGAAAAATAACAATTTTTTATACGACCTAACAATGTCATAAAAAAAATAACAATTTTTTATACAACCTAACGATGTCATAATGAACAATAACAATTTTTTCACATTGATGTAACATCCACGATTTAGTTTTGAAATTTATTATTAACCTGAATTAATTTAAAACGGTATAAATTTAAGTGAAAATTTATTTACTTAGTTGATTTCTAAAAAAGCTAGGTTTTTAAAAATTTTAATTTTTTTCAAATTACTTTGTGACATAAAATTTTGCACAATATATAAATGAATTGTTAAAAAAATCACACCGTGCTAATCTTAAATTTTTTATAATTAATGATTTTAAAAACCAATTTATATCGTATATATTTAGGACGACTAAAAAATCCTGACAAAGAAAATTTCCGACGCTGTAAAATTCCTGAAAAAAAATTGCCAAAAAATAAACTTCCCGGCAATATAAAATCGCGAACAATATAAAATTCTCGAAACTGGAAAATTCCTGATACTAGAAAATTCCTGAAAGTTTATAATATTACCGAAATTGAAAATTCCCGAAACTTGAAGATTCTCGACAGAATATTGTAAAATAAAAATATTGTAAAATCACTAACGCTGTAAAATTCCCGGCTCTAAAAAATTGCCGACACTAGAAAATTCTCTACATTGGAAAATTTCGCCAAAAAAATAAAAAATTGTTTTAATAAATAAATAATTAAATCATTTTAATAATGATTTAATAAAACAAATGTTTAAATACAGAATAACTTCAATAAATTGATTAATTAAATTATTATTCAAATTATTTATTTATTAAAACAATTTTTTTCGGGAATTTTCCAATGTCGGGAACTTTCTAGAGTTGGGAATTTTAAAGCGTTGGTGATTTTACAATTTTGGCAACTTTCTGCTGGACATTTTCAATTTCGGTAAGATTATAAACGTCGGGAATTTTCTAGTAAAAAGAATTTTATGTTGTCGGTTATTTCATAATGTCGGGAAATTTTTTTCGTGAATTTTGTAGTTGCGGAAATTTTCTTTGTCAGGATTTTTCAGTCGCTATTTAGTTTAAATTATATTTCTATTTGATATTTCCTTACACAATAAAAATATAATTTACAATTTTAAACAAAATAACAAACTTATAGTATATGCTTTTACTCTCCAGTCAAAATTTTCTCTGATTTCATTCAGTGACCCATTTCTAGCTAATTCATCAGTGAATTTTGACTGTATTTCAGTGAAATTGATTGAAATTCAATGACGAAAATTTAGAGAGTAGTTTGTTATGAATTGAATATTTAATTTATTTAATATTTATTAAATAAAATAAAGGTTAAATTGTTAAACACATACATTTTGAATATTGGCAATAACGAATCACTATATATTCGTTGAATTAAAAAAGCATATTCATGTAAGGTTTGTGAAATAAACGAAATTTTTATCATTTATAAATATTATTATTAATTGTTATTTTTTTGCATGGCCGTACAAATGCGATTGAGGAAAATGCACAAATCAACTAAAGTTTCTCAAATATTTCAGAAATTCTTCCCGTTATTAACAATGAAAATTTTAATAACAATAAAAATTTAATAGTTAATTTTAATTTAACATTAAAACAGGAAATCGTTATTAAAATTTCCTTGTGATATACAATTTTGCCCTAGATAAATGACTTGTTTAAAAAAATCTGCTCATCTTAAAGTTGTAAACTAAATCTTCATTAATCACTAAAAAATGTTTATAACTATCGCTGTAGACGTTTTTCTTTTCACTGACATGTTTGTCTCAGTTTTTCAAAGACTTTTTCAAACCTGAGTGATAGCAGCAATAACAATGCGAAAAATGGAGAAAATACTTTTGCACTCGAATGGCCATATTCCGAGAGGCCAAGTAATCCACTTATAAAGTTTGAGTCCATAAGACGAGTCTTTGTCCCAAAGAGGCTCAGTACTTTCCATGATTGTCAGAAAAACATCTCAATTGCGCCCTTTTGATACGTAAACCTCCTTCAATGCGCACATATAATTATTTATAAAGCTTTCTTACAATTTCTCCATTTCCTATGCACCCTACCACACCCCTTTTTATTTATTCACAAAACTCCCTCTTTCCTCTAATTTTTTTCTCTTCAACTTGCATACCAAATAATAAGCACAAACGCAACATGAATGCGCAAATAACGAATATAAAAATGGCGAAGAATAAGAAGAGAACCATGAGCTGTAAATAAAAAATGTTTCCCTTCTAAAAGTGCTATTAAGAATTAATTAACCAGTGATAGTAAAAGTTCAAGATTCTTTTTTTATAGGAATTTTAGTATTTTTCCAATTGTTTGTCATTAACAAATTTTCAGAAGATTCTTGTGATAATATTCATTTTAAAATTGGTGGATTCATTTTGTTGTTGTTACAGTTATAATTCTAATTGATCGTCTTTATCAAGAAGGATTCTCATCACTGAGAAAAAGCTCATAGCAGTTTTCATAGCAGTTTTAAACATTTCGAGGTTTATATTACAAAATTTGCCAGCAGTGAGATTCATCAGTCGTAAACCTCGTGTTTGAATGTGGATAATATTTTTGCTAATTTTTGGTGAACAAGTGTACCAGTAACAACTGTAAATAGCTTCCGCCGTTTTTCCAAATCTGTATTGCAAATAATCACCGATGTAACAGTAGATAAAAAGACTCATCACTACAATTGAGAATCCACAGATTGTTCTTCCAGCTGTGACTGTATCACCTTGTTGAAGATAAATTAACGTCAACAATCCTGTAATAAGAAAAATTCTGTATTTTTGCACTAAAATATTTTTTCACTAAAATATTTTCTCCACTAAAATATTTTTTCTACTAAAGTAATTTTTCTACTAAAATATTCTTTCCATTAAAATAATTTTTCCAGTAAAAGACCATAGCTGGGTAAGCATGGTTGGTCTACCTTAGCAGATATTTGGTTCGTATTTGTTTGGTAAGTTTCTACCATTATAAGACTAATTTACCCCAAGAGCCAACTTCAAAAAAAATTTTTTACATAAGTTATAAGAAAATTTTTAAAAATCAAGAAATTAAATTTTCTCGAAAATGGCTGAATCAATTTTGATGGTTAAAATATATATTGTACAAGATATCACAGCGATTCTAAAAAAAATGGAGAGTTAATTTCGGCAATTGGAAAGGAATAAAAAAAATTTTGGAATCTTGAAAAAATTTTTTTTCTATGAAAGCTTTTTCGTAACGTCGCAATTTTTTTCCTATAATGCACTCACGCTCTCAGTAATAAAATATATTTTTGCGAGCATAATCCCAATGGTACTTCCAGTTTTAAAAAAATTATTTTGTTGGCCTCTACAAAGTATGCTATTCCATTTAAACGAGGGGCCTTCTTAATTTTAACTCTTGCCTCTCTTAAATGAGCGTCATTCAAAACCCTTGTCACGCTTTTGCACAGATTTTACTTTACACCTTGTATTTTCGATCTTTTTTGTGCGCTATTACATACGCCAGACAGTGTGGTCAAAAGCACTTTTTGTGGACAAAAGTCTGTCTACGAACCAATTTTCAGTGGATTTTGATGTTTTTTTAAAAATGTCTGTAAGAATTGTAAAATGCCTGGCTTCCAGGTATAAGGAGTCAGTGTAGAAAATTCACTGTGGCCAAACAAAAATTTTTTACTCAACAACAAAATAAACAATATTTTTTGCCTGACTTTCAGATGTACCTTTTTTTTAAGATCTTCAAACTGACCAAAAAAGGGCTTAAGTCAGTGTAATAACTATCCAGCAACAATTTTCAGTAGGTTAGAGTAAGAAAAAAATTGTTTATAATATTTTAAGCAAATTAATGTACAAAAGCCATTTTCTCGTGATTCGCAATGACTAGTTGTTTGAAATTCACAGTTTTTGTATAAAATATGAGAGAAATTAATGCCTAATTGCGATTAGTTAAGAATAGCTGCTGTTTGACAATTATTTAAACAATTCTTATAAACAAATACACAGTTTTCGTATGTCACAATAAATAAGCTCAATTTTTTTGCAGAATCAACCAAAAATGTCTGGTCAAAGACTCGCTGTCATCTTTTCAAATTAACAAGAACTGGTAATTATTTAAACAACATTTATAAACAAATTCACATTTTCAACATTATTCCACGAATAGGCCCAATTTTTTTACGGAACCAACCAAAAATGTATTGACAGTGACTCCCACCTGTAAATTTGTTTAAATTGATAAAATTATTAATTATTTAAACAATTTTTATAAATAAATGCACATTTTGACCATTTTTCCAAGAATAGGCTCCATTGTCTTAGGGAAATCAACTAAAAATGTTGAAATATCAGTCATTGCTGAAATCAACAATGACTCTTTGCTATGATAGTTTGCCAATGAACAAAACAGTTAATTATTTAAACAATTTTTATAAACGAATGTACATTTTGGCCACTTTTGCAAGAATAGGCTTATTTTTTTCGTGGAATAAACTAGAAATGTCTTACCAATGACTCCTTCTTGTCATGTTTGTCATATTAACAAAAACTGTTGATTATTTAAACAATATTTATAAATAAATTCACAGTTGAACCATTTTTCCATTAAAAATATTAATGTTCTTTGCGGAATTAACTAAAAAACGAAGGTCATTATATATGTGTTAATGAAAAGTGTGATGGTTTCCTGGTTATTGGATTATCAAATTATCTATTTATTGGGTATCGTATCTTAACACTTTTTCTTAATTAGAAAAATATGACAAGAAGGAATAATTGGCAAGACATTTCTTGTTGAGTCCGTAAAAAATAATATTTATTATGGAAAAATGGTTAAACTGTGAATTTGTTTATTAATATTGTTTAAATAATCAATAGTTTTTGTTAAATGAACATTATATAACAAGAAAGAGTCATTGGTAAGACATTTCTAGTTTATTCCACGAAGAAAATAAGCCTATTTATGCAAAAGTGACCAAAATGTATATTTGTTTATAAAAACTGTTTAAATAATTAACTGTCCTTATTCATTGGCAAAGTATTGAGCCTTTTCATTGTGACATACGAAAACTGTGTATTTGTATTTTTTTTCCTCATATCTTATATAAAAGCTACGAATTTCAAACAACTAATCATTGCGAATCACGGGAAAATGGATTTTGTTCATTAACTTATTTAAAATATTATTAGCAATGTTTTTTCTTACTCTAACCTACTAGAAATTGTTGCTAGATAGTAAGCTGATTTAAGCCCTTTTTTTAGTCAAATTGAAGATCTTAAAAAAAAAAGAGGACTGACCTAAGACCTTTTTTTAGTCAATTTGAAGATCTTAAAAAAAAAGATACATCCATTGCCAAAGTATCATAGCAAAGAGTCATTGTCAATACATTTTTACTTAATTTCGCTAAAAAAATGGAACCTATTCTTGGAGAAATGGTCAAAATGTGCATTTATATACAAAAATTGTTTTAATAATTAATATTTTTTATCAATTTAAACAAAATTACAGCTGGGAGTCACTGCCAATACATTTTTAGTTGGTTCCGCAAAAAAATTGGGTCTATTCGTGGAATAATGTTGAAAATGTGAATTTGTTCATAAATTTTGTTTAAATAATTAACAGTTCTTGTTAATTTGATCCAAAAGACAGCAATGAATCTTTGTCAAGACATTTTTTATTGATTCTACAAAAAATTGAGCCTTTTCATTGTGACATACGAAAACTGTGTATTTGTATTTGTTTCTCTCATATTGTATATAAAAACTATAAATTTCAAACAACTAATCATTGCGAATTACAAGAAAATGGCTTTTGTTCATTAATTTCTTTAAAATATTATAAACAATATTTTTTCTTACTCTTACCTACTGGAAATTGTTGCTGGATAGTTATTACACTGACTTAAACCCTTTTTTTAGTCAATTTGAAGATCTTAAAAAAAAGATACATCCATTGGCAAAGTATCATAGCAAACAGTCATTGTCAATACATTTTTAGTTGATTTCGCTAAGAAAATGGAACCTATTCTTGAAAAAATGGTCAAAATGTGCATTTATTTACAAAAATTGTTTTAATAATTAATATTTTTTAACAATTTGAACAAAATTATAGCTGGGAGTCATTTTTAATACATTTTTAGTTGGTTCCGCAAAAAAATTGGGTCTATTCGTGGAATAATGTTGAAAATGTGAATTTGTTTATAAATTTTGTTTGAATAATTACAGTTCTTGTTGATTTGAAAAAAATGACAGCAAGGAGTCTTTAGCAAGACATTTTTGGTTGATTCTGCAAAAAAATGAGCCTTTTCATTGTGACAAACGAAAACTGTCTATTTGGTTATAAAAATTGTTTAAATAATTATCAAACAGCAGCTATTCTTAACTAATCGCAATTAGGAATTAATTTCTCTCATATTTTGTATAAAAACTATGAATTTCGAACAATTAATCGTTGCGAATCATGAGAAAATGGCTTTTGTTCATTAATTTGTTTAAAATATTACAAAAAATTTTTTTCTTACTCTAACCTACTGGAAATTGTTGCTAGATAGTCATTACACTGATTTAAGCTCTTTTTTTTAATCATTTTGAAGACCTTAAAAAAAGGTACATCTGAAAGTTAGGAAAAAAAATATTGATTGACGACAAAATTAATTTTGTTGTTAAATAAAAAATTTTTGGTTAGCCAAAGTGAATTTTCTGTGCCGACTCGTTATACCTGGAAGCCTTACGGATATTTAAAAAAAAACATCAAAATCCATTGAAAACTGGTTTGTAGACAGACTTTTGTCCACAAAAAGTGCTTTTGGCCACCCAGTGTGGTGAATGCAATAGCATACAAAAAAGATCGAAAATAGAAGATGTAAAGTAAAATCTATGCAAAAGCGTATCTATGGTTTCGAATGATGCTCATTTAAGAGAGTCATGAGTTAAAATTAAGAAGACCTGTCGTTTGAATGGAATCGCATACTTTGTAAAGGCCAACAAAATAATTTTTTTTAAAACTGAAGTACCATTAGGATCATGCTCGCAAAAATATAAGTTACTGAGGACGAAATAGGAAGAAAATTGCGGCGGTACCAAAAAGCTTTCATGGAAAAATTTTTTTTCTTAAAAATTCCAAAAATTTGTTTTTTTCCTTTCTAATTGCTAGAATTGACTCTCCATTTTTTTAAAACCGCTGTGATATCTTGTACAATATAATATTTGAACCATCAAAATTGATTCAGCCATTCTCGAGAAAATATAATTTTTGATTTTTCAAAATTTTGTTATAACTTTTGTAAAAAAATTTTTTTGTTGTTGGCACTTGGAGTAAATTAGTCTTATAATGGTAGAAACTTATCACCCAAATATGAACCAAATATCTGCTAGGGTAGACCAACCATGCTTACCCAGCTATGGCCTCTACTTAATATTTTTTAAAGAGAAAAGAAGTACCTGTCAGGCACATCATGATAATATCCATGGTAAATTGTACAAGCAAAATGTAGGAAAGACTTTCCTTCAAGTCATCAGCCAGACCGATAAGTTCACAATGTCTATTGATAAGAACCCTTATTATTCTAAAACACTCCATATCATGAATTTCATCATGTTCTTCATCTTTTATTCTCGAGTTAACAATTAAATTATTTTCCTCATATTTGGCACCTTTGCTACCAAATTTATTAAATCGTAAACTGAGAATTTGCATCTGACCACATACATGCATGATCATAGCAAAGAAGAAATAATCTGTTCCAATATTTCCATTGACGATGTACAATTGTTGTACTGCTTGAAGAAGGTATACACTCTGGTATTCCAAACTTGACATATTTCTAAATACACACACTGTTTGCAATGGCAGACCTTGTTCATCTTCTATAGAACTTGCCATTGGTGCAATAACATACATTACAAGAGTAAAATAACTAAATACAGCCTGGAAAATGAAAACGATTCTGCTGACTTTTGCATGATGGGTCATAATTTTCAGCGACTCTGGGTCGTCTTCTTTTAACCAATCACTTCGAGCAGAATTGCAATTTTTCAGTAGCTTTTTGCGATGGAATCTAAGCAAAATTGTTTTAATTGTTGCTATCACAGTCACTGTCCAAAATAGAAAGTGATCAGCTGCTTGTCTCAATTCTCCACAATGGAACACGATACTGAAATAAACTTCGGTACCTATTATCAAAACTGTTGAAATCTACAGAACAAAGAAATTAATATTCAATGAAAATTGAAGAAGTATTTGAAAATTACGAAAAATTGTGCGTTAATCGAAGACATGCTTTCTTATACAAAGACAATTGTTTAGACCTTGTACGAAATTTGTTAATACATCAGATTTTATGAATCACATTTCAAAAATTTTATTTAATCATTCAGTTACCTGTTGGCATCTTAATTTAAGTTATGCAACATTGATGAATGTTGTACAAAATTGTATGGTATAAAATTAATGTATGGTACAATATTGATGAATGTGACAACACTATCGTCCGAATGAAGAAAGTACTTATCTGCTTTTGAAATTTGGCCCTTGTCCGACTACGGCTGCCCTAGGCTGTGAAAGATTGTTTTCAAAAATGTAATTATCGTTCTTGGGAAAATTTGACCTGTTCTATCGATTGATGCAAACAATTCTATTAAATTTTAATTAATTATATGAGAAACTGTAGATACGGTCGATAATAAATGTTTCAATTTTCGATTTCAAAAGCGTATTTACATTTTAAAGTATCAATATAATTCAAATCTTCAGTTATAATTTAATAACTTTTATAATTAAATCTAATAAGCCTTATTTATAATAAATCTAATAATCTAATAATCTAATAATTATGATTTTTTGTATTTATTATATATGAGAAGTTAAAAAAACGTATATTATTTACCTAAAGATTATTTTACGTAATTTTGAGATCGTTTCAATCAAATTCAATTTTTTTAAATTTAATATGGGCACTTCAGCAAAAAATCGAATTTTTTTCTAAAGATTGAAATTTATTTTTTAATCTGAATATTTTTAGCACAATTCTAGTTGAAATAAAAAACTTGTTTCAAAAACTTATTTTATAAAAATTAATGGTTTTTTAAAAATTCAAACTGGAATGTCAGAAATGAATATTCATTAATAAATGATTGTTAATAAATTGAAGGCATGAGAATGACAACTCGTTAAAGATCATTTGAAGATGACCCCCATGTAATAGTTAAAATATGCTAATCTAGGGGCTAACTTCAAATGGTCTTTACCTAGTTGTCATTCTCATGTCTTCAATTATAAAAATATTTGTCTTGACACCATTTGAAAAAAAAACACTTTTAAAAATTTTGATAGCAATTTTTTTCCAAAATTTTCAAAAAATTAGACATAACAGCAATGCGTCATCATTTTTGCGTGTAAAGATGTAAAATTTAATTCTTTCTTAAAAATGTACATTTTATCTTTCATTGCTCTTAATTGCACTTAAAACATTGCTTCATCTTTTATAGGATTAAGTAAAATTGGTGATGACAACATGCTCGTGGACAAATTGATTTGCAGACTACAATTTTTATCCGATTTGAATTTTTTTAAGTAAAACAAAATATAATTTCGCGTAAAGCATCCGTTTTCTTTTAAATAAATTAATTGTTATTTTCTTTTTATTTGTTAAACAAAATGAAAAAAAATTTTCTCTTTAAACGACTACCGTTTTTTAAAAAATATTTGTGTTCAATCCAAAATACCTTATATGAGTGATCAAACTATCTAAGAACATTGTCTAGTGGTAGATTAGAAGTTTAAAAATTAATTGTATTTGTTATAAACAAATAAGTGCTTGAAAATAGTTTCGTTGTGCTTAACAGTGTTTGGTCATTCAGCTTTTACCAAATTTCAAACATTTATAATCCAAACGAGTTTTTCGATCGAACAGATGAAAATTAATTAATAATTTGTTATGTTATAAAAAAATTTCATATACAATTGCTCCATGAAGTCACTTATAATGAAAACACAATTAAAAACAGAATTTTTAATTTATGAAACACACACACATACAATTTTTTTCTGTTCTTTTCTGTTTTCTGTTTCTTCACGAAATGCACCAGTATCAGTAAGCAATGAATCTTGTTTATCATAATTATTCATCGCATTACAATTAAAAATTTGTTAAACGAGCCTAATTAATAAATTCACTGTTTGTTTATTTTTCGACTTACAAACCTCGTTCTTTCAACATGCTCGCCTGTAAGTAATAAATTTTCAAACTTTGCTAGGAAACTTAGACAATAATATATAATTGTTATTGTTATTAACAATCTTGTAAGCAATTTGCCTTTTTTTGCTTTCATAAACTAAAACTTCTGTTTTTGTTCTTGGAAAAAAACTTTAAGTTATCTAGTCATAACTTTCTCCTACCACATTTGATTTTTCAAAACAATTTTGTATTGTTTATAACAAATTTAATCAAACTAATGTCCCGTTTGCTCAGGTTTGGCATATGAATTTCAGTTTTTCAAAATGCTTCATACCGAATGAATGTTTTAATGCTGCAAATGCACATCACACTCGCAAAAATCAAGAAGCAGAGATTTTGCTTCTGGAAGTAACGGTGATACGATATAAGTTGTTCAAATTTGTTATAAACAATATAAAATTTTTTATAGAAAATAAAATGTGATAGCAAAAAGTCATGACTAAGTAACTTAAAGTTTTTTTCCAAGAACACTAGCAGAATTTTTAGTTTATGGAAGCATAAGAGAAAAAAATTCTTATAAGATTGTAAATAAAATTAATAATTACATATGATTGCCCAAGTTTCCTAGCAAAGTTTGAAAATTCATTATTGCAGGCAATTATTTTGAAAGGACGAGGTTTGTAAGTCGAAAAATAGACAAACAGTAAATTTGTCAATTAGGCTCGTTTAAACAATTTTTAATTGTAATGTGATGAATAAATAAGATAAATAAGGTTCATTGCCTACTGATACTGGTGCATTTCGTGAAGAAACTGCCGTATTCTGATTATAAATGATTTCAGGAAGCAATTGTTTATAAAATTTGTTTATAACATAAAAAAATTATTAATTAATTTTCATTTATTCGTTCGAGAAACTCGTTTTGCTTATAAATGTTCAAAATTTGGTGAGAACTAAATGACCAAACACAACTAATCCCCACGAAACTATTTTCAAGCACTTATTTGTTTATAACAGATACAATTAATTTTTAAGCTTCTAAACTACCACTGGACAATGTTTTTAGATAGTTTAGTCACTCATATGAGTGACCATATTTTATAAAAGACTCATATTTCATAAAAAAAATTAGTTTGGTCACTAATATTGTATAAAAACGGTACTCGTCTAAAGTGAATTTTTTTGGGCATTTTGTTTAACAAATAAAACAAAAATAACAATAATTAATTTCTTTTTAAACAGTCGGACGTTTTACGCTCAAATTTATTTCGTTTTATTAAAAAAAATTCAAATCGGATAAAAGTTGTAGTCTGCAAATCAACTTGTCCACGGTCATGTTTTTTTCCCTTATTGTGTGACGCACGGCTATTATGTATAATTTTTAGAAAATTTTGGAAATAAATTTTTTTCAAAATTAAAAAAAAAATTTGTGTGTTTTCAAATGGTGCCAAGACAAATATTTTTATAATTTATTAACAACTAATTACTAATTAAAATTAATTTCTGATATTCTAATATGAATTTTTAAAAACCATTAATTTTTATAAAATAAGTTTTTGAAACTATTTTTTTTATTGCAACTAGAATTATGCTAAAAATATTTAGATTAAATTTCAAATTTCATAGGTAAATTTCAATTTAAAGAAAAATTCGATTTTTTGCTGAAGTGCCTATATTAATTTTAAAAAAATTGAATTTGATTGAAACGATCTCAAAATTTCGTAAAATAATCTTTAGGTAAATAATATATTTTTTTAACTTCTCATATATAATAAATACAAAAAATATTCACTAAATCCAGAAGTATCATTTTTGATCCGAAGTTGTATCAAAACGTTACAAACAATTGAAAACTACATTACTATACATAAATATATCTATGTAGTGGTTATATAGTTGTCAATTGTTTATAACGTTTTGATAATTTTGTATTTAGTAAGTACTGGTAAGTACTTTCTTTATTAGGACGGCAGAACAGATGTCATGCTTTTAATGGCTAAAACTAAAAATATATGAAGTTTTTTTTAGTTATTATTAGCTATTATTTAGCTATAATTTCAAAGGTTTCCTAATCAAAGTGTTTTTTGGCATTATATTATCTTGTCTTCTTTTTCAAATACAATTTTCATGACTGAGAAGAAGGACATAGCAGTTTTCATAGCAGTTTTAAACATTTCGAGATTCATATCACACATTTTTCCTGCACTCAGATTTATGAAACGACTGGCTCTCATTTGTATATTTACAACATTTCTACTTAGTTTTGGTGGAAAATTGTACCAATGACAATTGTAGGCTGCTTCTGAAACTTTTTCAAATTGATATTGCAAATAGTCACCCATGTAACAATAGAGATAGAGTCCTATAGCCACTATTATAAATCCACTTGTTGTCCTTCCTGCAGATACAGTATCACCTACTTGTAAGAAAAGCAATGACTGAAGTCCTGAAAAAAATTGAGTTTATTTATTTATTGTTGGTAAACTTATTTTCTTAATTACATTTAATCAATTGAATTTAAGGATTTTTCAATGATTATTTTATTTATTTATAGAAAAAAACATACCCAAAGTGCACATTATAAGAATACTGTTACTAAGCTGAACAATAAGAGTAATTGAAAGAGTATTTTGCATATCATTAGCCAAATTTATAAGTTTCACATGTCTCTCAATAAGTGCATTCATACGATTCGAACATTCTTTCTCATCTACATTTCTCTGTCTCAAATTGTTCGTACTTTCTCCAAAATTTTCCTCATTTTCTGTTTCATAATTAAAATCTTGATTTGCAATTCTCGACAGTTTTATCCTGAGAATTTCAACTTGTCCACAAATGTGCATTATAATAGCAAAAAAGAAGAAATCTGTACCAACATTTCCATTGAAAACGTAGAAGGCTTGAAGAGTTTGTAAAAAGTAGAAACTTTGATATCCAATGTCTGAAATATTTTTTGCTAAACAGGGAGTTAAGAGAGGCAGTATTTGTTCTTCTTCAGATAATTTAGGTGCTATCATATACATTGTTAAGAGAGTATAATGTACTGCAGCTTCAAAAAAATAAACTTTTCTACTCAATTTCGTGTGAGATTCCATAATCTCAAGGAGATTTTTATCTTCTGTGGTTGACCAATCTTTTTCTGCTTCTCTGTAGTTATTTGAAACTTTTCTTCGAAAAATTCGAAGAAGGATTGTTTTTGTCGTCGAATTTAAAGTTACTGCACAAAATACTAATTGATCTGTCATTTGTCTTGCATCTCCACAATTCTGAATTATTTCTGAACCTAAAGTTAGTATTGTCGAAAACTGAAAAAATTTAATTGCAAAATATTTAACTGAAGGGTGCCACGCCATAAGAGATTAACCCACATTTTTTCTAAAATGAGATTATTGGCTCAAAAAATCAGATAAATTTTAATATACATTGTGAAAAAAGGAATTTTTTATAATTTCATTTTTCAATTTTTTTTGTATTTTTTTCATTTTTTTAAAACATTCTTTCTCGAGTTTTTTAAGTTCTTGCAACATTTTTTAACTTTTTGCAACAGCATGGCTCCAAATCTACTTTGTTTCTGCATCTTTGAATTGAAAATAAGATGTGGCCTGAAATTGAGAAAATATGCATCTGGACCGAAAAAAAAATTTCCCTCTATTTTCTCAGAACTCAATAAATTTTTTCAATAAAACTTTTCATGCCCCAATTCAGTACTACAGTACCTTGGTAGCGAGTTTTTATTTTTTTTAAATTGAAAATTGAATTTTTAATCAGCGCCCAAAGTTGAAAAAAACGTGCATCTGGAACGAAGAGAAAAATTCCCCATTCATTTTCAAATTCATTCTCCCTCAATTTTGTCGGAACCTAATAACATTTTCCAATGAAACTTTTCACCCTTCAATTCAGTATTGATGTATTCCAAGAGAGGCAGTTTGCTTTTTTTTAAATTCAAAATTAGATTTTACGGAACGTTTTTTGTCTCTCCTGAAAAATCAGCAAAATGTGGCTTAATTCTTTATGGCGTGCCACCCTTGAACTACATTCTATGCAATCGAGGAAATATATTGTGAAGAATGATTTCAATTAACTTAATTATGTTCTATTCTTTAAATCCTATTTAAAATTTTGGTCTAAATCAGAAAAATAATTTTTGCAATAATTACCAATAATATAACAGCAATATAAAATCGAAAAGCAGTAAAAAAATTGTCAGGTAGTAAAGGCCAAACTCCAGGAAGCCAAGATGGTAACGCATAAATGGAATATTCTCGAGCAATGTCTTTTTTCCATTCTTCTTCTCTCATATTTTTTTTTCATATGCTTCGTTGCTTGGAGTTATTTTAAAAATATAAAGGAATTTAATTTTGATCTGTGATTTTTCAAAATAAGCCTATTGCACCACTTTAGAAACTAAAAATTAAATAAGAATTAATTCTAAACGTTTCACTTAAAATATTTCCTGCACAAATGTCTTATTCAATACAGAAATTTTCCTTACAAAAGGTATGAATGTTTCATAACAAAAAAAAAGAAACTCATATTTCAAGAATAAGAAACGAAATGATAAAAGTTCAAGGAGCTTTTCTTAAGCTCATGCGCATAATAGATTTTGAATAATTTATTGACTTTATTATCAGCATTATTGAGCAGCATTTTAACAATTCATTCGAAAATAACTAACCAGGCAACGTTTATTTCTATGTAGAATTACCAGCAATTTTTTTACCATTATCCAAGGCTTTTTAACAATTCATTCGCAAATGTTTATAGCTAACATTTATTTCTATACAAAATTACTTGCAATTTTTCATTCCAGGTTCATTTCCGTATTTGATGCATAAGATAAATTGAGATCGACATTTCACATTATCGTGCTTCGAGGAAACAATTTTAGTGCTAAAGGAAAATATGAGAGAACGAAAAGTTTGCTTGAAACATTTTGGTAAAGAGTATTCCATTTATGCGATTCCTACATGGCTTCCGGGTGTGTGGCCTCTGCAAAACGAAAATTTTTTTTCTACAATACGATTCTCATTTGCAATTATGGTTCTGGTAAATATTTTTGAATTAAAATATTTGGCATTGCTAAGCAGGAATTAAGTATTAAATATATTATTCATTATTTACTTTTAGAAATAATTTAGAAATACAGTTGTTAACAATGATATTTGAATTTTAAAAAACTAGGAAGCTAAAAAATTGTAAATATTTAGAATATTAAAAATATTTAAAAATTATTGTTTACTATTGGTTTTCTAATTTTATATCATTTTATAACTGATATCATTTTATAAATGATAAAATACTTTTTAAAAATATTAAAAAATTATTTTTTATTATTGGTTTTCTAATTTTATATCATTTTATAACAAATAATTGATTTTTAATCTAATAAATAAGTGATTTTAAATGCTAAGTGCTTTATTTAATGTTGAAATAAAACTATATGTGTTACTCGAAGACATGCACGACAAATTAATTATAAAAACAAATTAAAATGAAATGTACTTCATCTCTTTAATGAATTATGTACATCGAAAATGGTTTCAAATGAAGATACATTCTAAAAAAAAACATAATTTTTTTGTACAATTACATTGTTTCATATTATTTCTGTATTATAAAATTAATATTCTTTTGTTATACATATTACTCATAAGAATTAAAAATTTCGATGGGCATGACAATGGTATTGTTAAAGAAAATAATTGAATGCTTTTAAGCATTGTGTGAGTTATTTTTCATTTAATCCTAAAAAATGTTAAAAATAATCAGTTACATCTGTACAAAGTGTTTTTTCATCTTTCTCTGCAATACGAGCGATATAATTCAACGAAAAATAACTACCCTTTCGTATGTCTCGAATAGCTAAAGATAGATCTAGTTTTTTATGCACCCATCGAAAAGGGAAATAAAGAACATGGTAAAAGTGCACCCTTTCTGTACACCGATAATGATAGCCTTTTCTTTTGCATTTATTATCATGAGAGTCGAGCAAGCGGTGAAAGGGTGAGCAGGATGAATAAAAAAAGAAATTACAGTGTAAGGAAGCCGTATAGTTTCGGTTCCAGAAATGCACTTTCTTACGTGGCTCATGAATTATTATCCAGATGTGTCTACCTTGGTCACGAACGTTGATCAAATGGAAGAAAAGGCCACGTATGATATTTCATACACCCATAATGTCCACAATATAACTCACATAACAGAACTTTAATCAATACAATTTATATAACCAATATTTGTAAAAATTAATTAAACAGAATTTAATTACTTATTTATATACAGATCTCACATTACCCTTACGTAAGGAACGTCTTTTACGTAAAATAACTTTTTGGGTAAAAGTTATTTTTAAAAAATACAATAAGATACATTAATTTTAATTATCTAAATCTAGATTGAAAATTAACTTCACAAACAAAGCTTTGTCAATATATTTTTAAGGAACAATATTCCAAACTTGTTTTCCGTCACCTTCTCCAATTTTGGAAATCAACTCGTCCACACAAGCCATCCGAATTCTTGCAGCAGTTGCCGGTGCATCAAATCTGAATTTACCAATAAAATTTGCATCTTCACGAGCAGACTTTATTGCCTCTTTAATTGCAAAAAATGCAGAAGATGCCAAAAACAGTGGAGGTTCACCAACAGCTTTCGACGAATAAATAGCTCGTGGATTTGGTGCTCCTTTCAGAAGAGAAACGTTAAATTCTTGAGGTATGTCTGAGAATCCTGGTATTTTATAAGCCCCTGGCCCTCGACTTAAAAGTGTTCCACTTGGAGAATAAACAAGCTCTTCCAAAGTAAACAAACCATATCCTTGCACAAAGGCTCCTTCAATTTGTCCAATATCAATTGCAGGATTCAAACTTTCACCCAAATCCATGACAATATCAGTTCGTAACACCTGATGGTCTCCAGTGAGACAATCAATTTCCACTTCAGTGCATGCAACCCCATAGGTAAAATAATTGAACAAAGTGCCAGAATTTGTTTCCAGGGAATATCCAATATCTGGTGTTTGATAAAATCCTGTAGCAGAGAGCTGGATCCTTTTAAAATAAGCCTCCTGAATCCAATCTTTCCAAATTCCCTCAGGGTTTTCATTAATTATAGGTTGAATACGTTTCATTATTTTATCACATGCATTTGCAACAGCCATTCCATAGATATCAGAACTGACACTCGATCCAGTTGTTGTTGCATTTGGTATCTTATCTGTTGAAGTTTCACCAACAGAAATTTTGTTTGGATTTAGTTTTAAAACTCGACTTGCTACTTGGATCATTTTTGTGTGCAAACCTTGGCCCATTTCCACTCCTCCATGCGTAATCAAAACAGAACCATCCAGATAGACATTGACAAGTGCTCCACCTTGATTAAGAAACTTTTCTGTAAAAGAAATGCCATGCTTTGATGAAACTAGAGACAAACCTCTTTTCTTGTATCTGTTGGATTTATTGAATTGAAGAATTTCGGCTTTTCTTTTCTGGTAGTCAGAAGAACGAATACATTCCTGCCAACAACGATCCAAGGTGCAATAATTAAGAGTTTGATTGTAATGAGTTATGTCCCCTTCTTTATAAAAATTTAATTCCATCAGATCCGTTACATCTCGATTGAGAAAATCTGCAACATCTCGAATCATGTTTTCGGCAAGAAACATCCCTTGGGGACCACCGAATCCTCGAAAAGCAACATTCGATGGTAAGTTTGTTTTGCACAAGTAACCAGTGACACTGCAAACTGGGATTTTATAGGAATTTTCAAAGTGAAACATCCCTCGCATTAAAATTGGTCCAGACATGTCCAATGTACAGCCTGCATTTATGTACATTTCCACCTGGGCCACTTTAATCAGACCATTTTTATCAAAGCCAATTTTGTACTTTTGAAGGAAAGGATGTCGAGTACCAGTCATAATCATGTCTTCTGATCTATCCAGCATACATCTCACTGGTTTTTGAAGTTTATATGCAGCAAAAGCTACTGGCAAAGCAAGCATGGCTGGTCTTGTGTCCTTTCCTCCAAATCCACCTCCTAATCTCTGAACCCTGACAGTAATTTTATTTGATGGTAAGTCAAGAAGTTGAGCAATCAATTGCTGCACATCTGCTGGATTCTGGGTAGAACAAAACACTTCCATTTCATCACCATCTTTTGGAATAGCAATAGTGGCATGGGTCTCTAAATAAAAATGCTCTTGACCTCCAGTTCGTACCTCTCCAGTTAAAATGTGGTCCACATTTTTAAATTCTCCATCTGGATCCCCAGAGACTATAGAAATAGGATATTCTGGAAAAAAGGATTCTTGAGAAATTGCATCTTCAATGGTAATGATTGGATGAAGAGATTCGTATTCAATTTTGACCATCGTTGCAGCTTTCTGTGCTGTGATCTGATCCACTGCTACCACAGCACCAATTGGTCTTCCTTGACAAGTCACTGTTTTTGAAGCAAATATTGGTTCATCACGTGATATAAGTTTATAGAAATTCCTCTCTTCATCAATGTCAGAGGAATCGAAGAAAGCAATAACACCCTCAAGAGATAAAGCCTCAGAAGGGTCTATTTTCAAAATATTAGCATGTGCATTTGATGAAAGTACGAGAGCCAAGTACAATTCATCCTTAAATTGAGGAATGTCATCGCAATATAAAGCTTCTCCAGTTGCTTGTTTAAAGGCACTAGAATGCACAATAGGCTTTCCAATCAAATCCCAAGCGGACTGATTTTCTGGTACCACTTGGAAATACTGAGAACTACTTGGTTCCTTGAGTACAAACTCCTCAGATATTGATTTCCATTCTTCTGGAAAAAATAAATCTTTGCCATATAATTTTTTTAAATCAGAAAAATTGTTTTGAAACTTTTCACTTAGCTTTTTTGATACAAATACGAAAGCTTTAAAAAACAAACTCAGCGTAAGAGATCTTCGATAAAGAACCATTCCACCTGGAGCATCACCTGACAAGGTAAGTTCTTCTGCAAGATTGTCGTACACCTTCTCCAAAAGTTCTTTGTTCCATTTTTCTCCAACCATTGTTTTGCATGTTTTTCTTGCCATCAGAGTAGTGGGTCCCATTCCACCAAATGCCATTTTTGCTTCTTGGACGATAATAGATTCCGGTTGAAATGTAAGATTTAGTGCCATGTTGACTATGGTAATATCATCATCACGTCTTTTCGCTTGTTTAAAAGCCACAAAATACTGATTAAAATTAGATAAGGGGATTATTATAGAAATCAGAATCTCGTCTGGTGCTAGCACATTTTTTCGATAGCCTGTCATAAAATTATGGTCCAATGAAACAGTCCTGAATCCGGATTTCAAGGTTGCTAAATTTAATTTAACACCAGCTGCCATGAAAATTGGATTTAAGTCAGATATTGGGCTCGATGTTATTATATTTCCACCCACAGATGCGACATTTCTTATCTGCAAGCCAGCAAAGCGATGCAGCATCTTCAAAATCGCAGAAAAGATTCTGGTCTTAGATTCATGTTTTGTCTCTATTTGATGTCTCAGCAAATCTTCCATTTCTGATAAAGTCACATTTGCTCCAATCTGTAATTCCTCATCGTTTACTACCATCTCATTCATTTCTCTTATCTTCGTTGGTTGAAGTAATATTGAATAACGACAATTTTTATATTTCATTTCGACACCCACTTCAGTATTACCTACGACTATTTTTGCATCAGGGTAACACTTCTTAAGAGTTAGTAATTCCTCTAAAGTATTAGGCCTGTACCAAGTAACATTTTTCCCTTTGATAATCAAGTATTCTTCATCCAAGTTTGAAGATATCATCAATTTTGGTGGGAATATAGGTTCCTGAGATGGGTCATAGGGTCGAAAACTAGCTGAGTTGAATAATTCTGTTGGTGCCGATGTAAATGCTCTTTTACAACAATTTTCACCCATCAAACATTTTTTTTCTTCCCCATGAATGCTAAAATTTTGCTGAGAAGGAAACTGAGATTCTTCTGTGAATGTTTTGAATCCTTCTATAATTGGTCTGTATCCTGTGCATCTGCACAAATTACCATCAAATGCAATTTTCAGATTTTCCATTTTTGGTTTTGGAATAGTTCTCAATAAAGCATACATTGACATTACCATTCCAGGTGTACAGAATCCACATTGTGATCCATGAGCTTTTGCTATTCGTTCCTGAATTGGATGGAGTTTCGTTCTTGTAGTGCCAATGCCTTCAATTGTAGTAATTGCTAATCCATGAACTGCACAAACTGGCATTAAACATGCATTTGCTGAAAAATGAATTACTTTTTCGTTTAATCGATCATACCTTGATATCATAAGAGTGCAGGCACCACATCCTCCTTCTGCACATCCTAATTTTGTGCCAGTCAGTCTTAATTTATTGCGAAGATAATAAAGTAATGTCCATTCTGGTTCCACTTGACTGTCTCTTATTTCCACTCCATTAATGTAAAATACAAGTATCTTGCTGAATTTTTGAGGCTCTGATTCATTAATGTCTTTTAGATTATCAGCGTTTTGATTTTCATCTTCATCTTGGGGAATGTTTTTCTGGGGAATGTTTTTCTTGGAAAACTGAAGTAGATTTTCTCTCATTTTTTATGAAAATGTAGATTCTGGTAGTAGAGGTTGGAAAATTCGAATTGGTTCGGTTCCTTTTAGATATATTAAATTAAAATGCTGAAAGGAAATACAGAATGGGCACTGTGCATCAAAGTGTTTGGTATAGTCTTTATAAAATTGAAAAAAAAAGTGATTCACCCGATTATATGTTAGCCACATCTTCTAATTTTATTTTACTTAATTTTTTAACATTCTCTAATATTCTCTCTTTCAATTAAAAAGAAGTGGTAAAAATCAAACGATTTAAATTATATTATTTGGATTCAGCGACCTAAAAACCTTAGGATACCCATTTTTATAAAATGATGATTTTTATAAAAATCAATACTTACTTTCTTAACTGCTCTTTTTGATGATTGATAATGTTGATAATTTTTTATAGTTTTAACGTTAATTGTTCAATTTGATAAGTGACTACTCTATTCAATTCACAGGACAAGAATACAAGAATCATGCATAAGCCGACGTTGTGGGATATCGAGATCATTATTTTTCTGCAGGAAGAAATGTAAGAACCAATCGGTGTTGTGGATTAATTTAAGGTGCTTCGCAGTACGATTTTATGATTTACTTTTGATATAAAATCAATGATTCTGGGGCTCAATGAGCACCCCTGAATGAATGTAACCATATCTTGCATTACGAGGCCTTTCACAGCATCAAGTTATGAGATGGTAACCACAAGAACCTGATTTTAAAGAAAGTCCTATATAAATTGGATTAAGCATTTTCTGCTTATATTTTCTGCTTACAACAATATCAAAAATTGTAATTGGTAAATTGGGAATACTAATACTAATGATTATAATAAGTCTTATGGAAAATCAGGTACAGGATACAGGTAAAAATTCAAAATATTTTGTATATTAATAATTTCTGTAATATTTGTACTATTGCAAATTTCTTTATAGTTATTGGTAATTTTTTGAATTTCTATTTTTATTGAAATGTATGTAAGTACACATATAGTATATAT
>JBAGKK010000451.1:143144-161803 GCA_037177015.1 Euceroptres primus | reverse complement strand
ATTGATCGAGAGCAATAAAAACTAACCGCTGGAGTATAACCGTTCGCATTACAAAAATGAACTTACAAATGAACTTTATATAGAATTATGACTAGAATTCATGTCAGGATTGTAGAGAATTCAGGTTAGAATTGTGTAGAATTCAGGCTAGAATTCATGTCAGAATAGTTTAGAATTAATTTCAAGATTGTATAGAATTCATGTTAGGATTGTATAGAATTCAAATTAGAAATCATGTCAGGATTTCATGGAATTCAGACTAAAATCGTCGTCAGGATTTTATAGAATTAGGACTAAACTTGAGGTCAGGTTTGTATAGAATTCAGACTAGATTTTATCTCAGGCTCGTGTAGAATTCAGACTAGAATTCATGTCAAGATTATATAAAATTCAGACTAGTATCTTAGTCAGGGACCAAGATACCAGATTTCATGTCAGGATGGTATAGAATTAGTACTACAATTGATCTCAGGATTGTATAGAATTCATATTAGGATTGTATAGAATTCATTTTAAGATTGTATAGAATTCAGATACGAATTCATGTCAGGATTGTGTAGAATTCGGACTAGAATTCATGCCAGGATTATATATAAATTACGTCAAGATTATATAGAATTCAGACTAGAATTAATATCAGGATTGTGTAGAATTTATGTTAGAATTGTATAGATTTCAGACTAGAATTCATGTCAGGATTAAATATAATTCACAAGATTATATAGAATTCAGACTAGAATTAATATCAGAATTGCATAGGATTTATGTTAGAATTGTATAGAATTCAGGCAAGAAGCATGGCAGGATTATATAGAATTCACGTCAAGATTATATAGAATTCAGACTAGAATTAATATTAGGATTGTATAGAATTTATGTTAGAATTGTATATTTCAAGTCAGGTTTGTGTAGAATTCAGACTAGAATTCATGTCAGGATTGTATAGAATTGATGTTAGAATTGTAGAGAATTGTATAGAATTCAGACTAGTATCTTGGTCTGGATTTTATAGAATTAGGACTAGATTTCATGTCAGGATTGTAAAGAAGTCATGTCAGGATTGTATAGAATTGATGTCAAGATTATATAGAATTAATGTTAAGGTTGTATAGAATTCATGTTAGCATTTTATAGAATTCAGACTAGAATTAATGTCAGGATTATATAGATTTTACGTCAAGATTATATAGAATTCAGACTATAATAATTATCAGGATTGTATAGAATTTATGTTAGAATTGTATAGAATTCAGGCTAGAATTCATGTCAGAATTATATAGAATTTAGACTATTATCTTGATCAGGACTTTATAGAATTAGGACTAGAATTCATGTCAGGATTCTATAGAATTCGGACCAGATTTCATGTCAGGATGATATAGAATTTGGACTAGAATTCAGGTCAGGAATGTATAGAATTCAGACTAGATTTTATGTTAGGTTTGTCTAGAATTTAGACTAGATTTCATGTCAGGATTTTAAAGAATTCATGTTAGAATTGTATAGAATTCAGGTTAGAATTCATGTCAGGATTGTATAGAATTGATGTCAAAATTATATAGAATTAATGTTAAGATTGTATAGAATTCATGTTAGAATTGTATAGAATTCCGACTAGAATTCCTGTCAGGATTATATAAAATCCATTCTACTTAAATTCTATAGAATTTTTCCACCTGGGTTAATTCAGATTCAAGCTTGGCTTGAATAATTATGTTTCTTCTGCCCAACTTGAAATCAAATTGAATCTTTTATTTGCGGCATGTTTTGATTTTTACAGAGTTGAATCTTTCCCGCAATTGTGATTTCTGAGAAAATTCTGGGAATCCTGTCTATTTTACATTTCCGATTCAAAGTGAAGTACAAAGCAAATTCGATGTTGTGCTGCAAGAACAAACGCGTAATGGCCATCGTTTCACGCGATGAATGGATCGAAGTACAGCAGCTTGCCTCCTTGCTTCCAAGAACAATATTCGACGTGATTAAGACTCGCTAATCGCGATACCGTGTAGACGAAGCGCAAGGACCGTAACTTGGCTGATTTCTTCTTCTTCACTTTGTCGCTGTCGTCGGCGTCGCAGCTGCTGCAACATGGGCGGCGAATTCGCGATGTGGAAAATCGTAAAGACTCTTTTGTGGTCGTGCCAATTCACACTGATGATTCTCGACCGAATATACGGTCAATTTATTTTCAATATTTACACGCCGATTAAAAATTGTAGAAATAAAAAATCCTAATTAGATTACGCCGTTTTGAGAAATTAATAATGGTCTTTTTATTAATTGCAACCGTATAAAAGTCTGATCCTGGCAATCTGATCTACACACTTGTAATTTTATATATCTTCACGGCATATTATAGCTTGAAAAGATAATAATCATAAAAAAGATTCTCACAGCAATCAGATCTCACATAAATTCTCGCATTCAGATGTAACCCTGTTCTCTCAAGTGAAACGGTTTTCTGCTAGAGTGAGAAACAATTCTTTGATCCAGCCGTCTATAATAAGAAGGCGCCGAACCGTTTGGTCAAGAATTCTCACTTTGATAACGTCTCGTCTCGCGTGCTGATTTCCCTTTCTCATGCAGTGATTTTCAGAAAAATTAGCTTACGTATCAATTAGAATAGTAGGAATAATTGAACACTAATTTTTGCCGACTTTCTTTTTCTTGCACGACATTTTTAAGTACAATAATTTTGTGCAGAAAATTTTTTAGTTTCAAAGGAAAATTTCAAGTTTGACAAAGTATTTAAGAGGTACTTTGCTGGTTGAGAAAATCAGGCTTGGCTGAAGATTAATTTTGAATACTTTATTAGAATTGAGAGGCCAGATGAAGAGCCTTGATGATGTTGGGAAGTGTCTTCACAGTTTTTCCCCATTCCTGTAATCTTGGTCGTGGTGCCCGGTCGCACTTGGATCATTTATGACGTTTAAAAACTCGTTAAAAACTTGGCGAGCGAGCATAGACCTCCTCGTCGTCGAATCTGGATTACGAAAGTTTGATAAGGCGATAAATAATTATCTGTGAGCCCATCGCAAGCCTCGGTAACTTTTGAGTTATGCCTTTTCCTCCTACTTTCTCATCTTCACTACCACTTGTGTATAACTTTCTGACCCCGAGTTCCGAAGTGCTTCTAACTACGAGTTGAGTTAATCTTAAAATACGCGTGCACATTGTCTGATATTTTGCAGTCAAATTCTTTACATTGTTCTTGAAGCTTCCTGGAAACTGTACTTATTAAAATTAAATTTAGAAAAAGTATTCTTACATGGAAAAGGTACTTACTCACTAAAGTAGCAACCAAACGAATCAAATCGAATGCTTCTTTTTATGTCTCTTTATATGGTATTTCTTTTGTGGAATAATTTATAATCGTACTTTTAGAAACTTTAGGAAATTCCGAAAAGAACAATAGAAATGCAGAAAGCAAGGAACATCCTTGCATCGGTAATGGCTGCTTTGTTGTGGGATCCAAGTCGGGGGCATAAGTTTCTGTGTCGGTGAATGCGCATGGATTCGTATTTGGAAGTGGTACGAAACGCCGGCGCTATCGTTCTGAACAGAGGTGGTAGACTCGGATTATGCAGAGCCAGAGCCGGCATAGACCGGCTCTGTCGGTGCGAGCACACGGGGACAATTTATATGCTAATTTATATGCGCTTAATAACGATGTCCGACGGTGCTTACCGACACGCCCTTCGGGCGTTGCCGGCGATTAAATCGATGCCACGCAGTGGTAGTTGTCGTCGATGCTGTTTCGTAGTTCCTGAACTGCGTTATTGCTATCAGCAATCTTTTCCACCCGTTCTTTGGTGACAACTTCACCGGCTGCTGATGTCTCAACGATTTCATTCCAGTTGTTTAGATATCACACAGAATATGGACCATTCTCTGGAACCTTTTACTTTTGGCCTTAGTGATGTATTCAAGCGAGATCTCGTCTTTCAAGATCTTTTCTCGATGTTGTTTTGTCATTATGAAGAATCTGTAAAAAATTATTGAATTGCACTAATCTATATGTTACCATGGTTACCTAAACATTTTCACCCTATTTCATGTTGTCAAAAGCAAGACTTCTCGAAAAAAAACATAAAAAACATTTGATTTTTCAAGAATCTTGGTTAATAAAATTCTCGAAATTTCGAGCGATATGAAGCAAGATCAAGATTTTCTTGTCTGTGCCTATGTCAAGGCACTTATACCTAGGTGCCTATGTCATGTCCCTTGTCTATTTGGCCTCCCTCTTTAATATAATACACAATATTTTACATAATTATCGTCAATGTAGATATTAGTGCTTTTTGAATTGAAGCAACTAAAGCCACAATAAAAATACAAGATTTATTTCTAGGGATATACATTACAGATTTTATAAAACTTGTTTCATGACAAGAATTTCTCGTAGTCTTCAACCATATAAAAGAAGAAACTAGAGACGAGAAGGTGTCGGATTGACACTCGAAATCCTTTCTGTCTGGCTTATATGTGAAATCAATATCATGCTGTAATTCTACGACTGCATAGCAACATTTCTCGTTGCATGCATATAGGAAAAAGAGAACACAAACTTACAAATTTTTTCAATAACCTCACTGAACCACACACAGATACGCTGGCGCATTGTGAAATAATATAATCTTGCTTTTACATAATCATAATGCGAAATAGGTTATTTACATATCATAAACATCTTTCCATGAAGTATTATATAAGAATTTTCCTCAATGGCTCTATTGGATAACAATCACATAAAAAGGATTTTTTATACAGTAAATCGGGAAGTATAAAAAATGATCCAAACAATGGATGTGCAACACTTTTATCCAAAAACAAATGAATATTTTTTCCATATATTTTGAATTGTTTTTGATTCTTGAAAAAATTGGTCATCAACGTTTTGACATTCTGTATTTACTGTTTTGTTGTTTTTAATCCATCTCTGCTCCTTTTCTCTTAAGGGTCCATGGTGGAAGTGATAACTCAGGTACAAATTATCTGAAATTAAAAAATTGAGCGGGATTATCATCAGGAAACATAAGCGCGAAGAATAGACTAGAATTAAAAGAAAAAAGAATTTTTGGCCAAGTTATAGATATGTGAAAAACCTCATTTTTCCGCAAAATTTTCTTTCTTTTTTTTTATTACGAAAAACAAAGTTTTCAATATTTTTTTATAATTCTAGTCTATATTACGCGCTGATGTTTTCTGGTGATAATCCCGCTCAATTTTTTAATTCCAGATGATTTGTACCTGACTTATCACTTTCACCATGGATCGTTGCGATCAACGGCGCTCCAACTTTGACTGGCTCTCAAGTTCATGATATTGATTTAAAAACTTTATAATCTTTTTTGTAAAGCTTAAATATATATATAATTACATATTCAAATTTCATTCATTCATCATTATTAGTTTTTTTATAATTTTTTGAAAATTACTCAACTTTTTAGGTCTACAAAGGAGGAACCCCCCTTAATATCGAGGACTTTTGACCGGTGTCTTAAAAATTGTATGGAAGAAAATTGTGTGTAATAATTGTTTTAATTTGATCTGTACAATAATTAATAAGCGGAAGATTCACGGTTGATCGATTTTGATGGGAGTAACATAGTAAAAAAGAATACTTAATGTTCTTACACCTTAAAATGGTTTGGATTAAATTCGGTAAAATTTTGTCTTAATTTTACCAATATTGGTCTAAATTTAATTCCACGTTGCCTGAATTTCAGAATTGAGTCTTGAGTTCAGAATCAATTTTGCTTAAATCCGGGCAAGTTTTACTGAATTTAATCCAAACCATTTAAAAGTGTAACAATTTTAAGTATTCTTTTTTATTATGAAAGTAGGTGAAAATCCAATAGATTTCGATATTCTGATAATTTACAAATTAGATAAGAATTTGTGAATAATTACAATGAAAAATAATAATATTAGTATAAACTTTAACATCTGAGATTTGGTAATATACAGTAAAAAACGATGTCATAAGACGATCGATTTGGACAATCTTCATTCAACACACCTCTCCAACGTTTCAAAATCCTAATGGATTTCTTCTTCACAAATTAAAATAAAAAATTGAGCTACTCTGGTCTCAATTTTTTTCCATTATTTAAAATATTAATTTTGACTTAACTTTTTGGAAAAACAAACCTATCATTTTAAGTAATGTGTAATTTATGTTTTTAACTTTTACTTCAATGAAACTATGTAAGGCATATAATCTTTCGATTAAATTTTATACTCTAGTAAAACATAAGTGTAGGTTAGGTTAGATTAACCTAACCCCACCTCTACCTTTTAACCTAAGTAAAATTTTCTAAATTTGCTCTTTACTTTCTGAAAACAGTCCCCAAAAAGGTTGTGATGTTTTTATTTGGCTTCCTCATAGAGGGCGGTTTGCTTTCATCTAAAATTTCAAATCAAATTTTTTGATGTATGTAAACATAATTCGACCCCAGAAACTCGAAAAGGACATTTTTTAAAAATGTCCTTTTGTATATTTGCAGGCTTCGACTAGACGCATCAATGGAACTATTGAAGAACCTTTCACGACCTTTTATGGCCCTCCAATATCGATTTAAGAATTTTTTTAAACAAATTTTTTTGTTTATACGAGAAAAACTTGTTTGATATTGGGAATATAACGTTACTGTCTTTGATAAAATTGTTCGCACGATCGATTCGCATTGATTGACCTACTGATAAACCTCTCACAACCTTTTATGGAGCTTCAATATCGATTAAAAAATGTTTGAAAATGTATTTTGTTTATTTATTGATTTATATATTATATATTGATATTGGGAACACAACGTTATTGTATTCGATAAAATTGTTCGCATGTTAGAGACGCATCGATTGACCTATTGACGAACCTTCCACAACCTTTTGCGGCCGTCCAATATCGATTTAAAAATTTAAAAAAAAATTTATTTTGTTTCTAAAACTTTTTTGATATTAGGGACACAACGTTACTGTATTAGATAAAATTGTATGCAAGTTCGAGAAATAAAATTAAAATTATATTTATAAAAATCTTACCGTTCAAATATTTTGCAGAATCCATTCTTTTCCTTTGTTAAAAAATAATAATTAATGATCCTTCAAAATGTCAAATCAGATTTAAACAAAAAAGATGACAACTATATATCAAGCGTGTTGAAGTATTCTGAATATGAACTTTTATCAGATTTGACCTTATATCAATAATATTTAATATCCGATTATTTATTTTTTTTTGTATTTTTGTTGGGTAGAATATTCCTCTATGAGGAAGCAAATTTATTTGTTGCCTATGAGGAAGAAAAGTGTTCATGAAATGAGCACAAATGATTATAGACATAATAAATCCACCCGTGGTAGGTAATTCACAGCATATTTTGATTTGATCCCTGAAGAGGAAATCCATTAGGATTTTTAAACGTTGGAGAGGTGTGTTGAATAAAGGTTGTCCGAATGAATCGTCTTATGAGATCTTCTTGAAAAATATGAATAAATATTGAATAAATTGAATAATTGAATAAATATTCTATGAAAAATACTTTCAATTCAAAAGACAATACTTTCTCTGAAATCAATGAATGATGAGGTGTGATCTTAAACATGTGAAACCCACGCGGGTATAAGTGGTAACTTGGTTAATTGAGTTATCGAGAAGGAGGTTAGAGAGGTCGTTGTCGCACCGCATAAGTTATTCGAGGCGTTGATACGCGATAACTTGCAAAAGAGAGGTCCATCCTTCTTTCGTATGGACCACCCGGTAGGCCCTGGTTCTGCTCGCCGTACGTCATCGAAGATCCTCTCTCGTTTACTCTGGCCTGCCCTCAAAGAGAGGAACTGGTTCCATTCCCTCCTTCCCCTAGAGTCTTTCACGACCTCTTCTTTATTCTCCTCGATTTCTCCTCACTCTTCAGCCATCTACTTCATCGGAGAGAGCCGCGTGCGCTTATTAGCTGGTCTTCTTTGGTCCCATCCCCCATCAGATGAATACAGGCGGTGTTGCGTTAATTCGTGCGCCCGAGTATATTAATTTAAAACGGCCCGTGCCTTTAGCGCCACTTCCTGAATACAAATTGGGCCTGTATCGCACGTCATAAATCGATTCAACGACTGGGACATGCGAGACTTAACGGTGTCGACGACAGGCACCAGTCCACGAGTCTCATTTCTCTTGAGAATCATCCTTCAGAATTTATCGTTCATTTGCCAGTTGTGCTTAGACAAATGATAAAGGAAAGTGTTTATTTTTGCAATTTAGAACACGTAACGTGATTGCTCTCAAAGCGCATTTGATATTAATTTTGAGTACCGGCCAGTAATATGAGGGCACCTGTTTTTTGTGAGATACATAAGTTCTCATAATTTATTAGAAATCTACGAGATAAAAGTTTTTCCACAAAATAATACGAAAGATATAAAAATTCTGCGTAAAATAAGCCCACGGTGAAGTGACTGTTCATTCTGTGAGAAACTAATGCAAAAATATTGCATTTTTAATATTGCATTTTAAAATAAGCCCACGGTGAAGTGACTGTTCATTCTGTGAGAAACTAATGCAAAAATATTGCATTTTTCGACATTTTCGAATACTTACAATAACTTATGAAATAAATAAAATTTTTTAATGTTTTTAAGCTCATTTTAAAGATATCTTCATAGAATTACATGAATGTATAAAGAAAACTCTCCAATTTTTTCTCTCGATTTTGCCAAAGACTGAACTTGGAACAAAAAGTTGTGAAATTTCAAAAAAGCGAAAACTCTGAAAAATTAATTAGATAGAATATTTTACAACAAATTTTACAACTTTTCTGTACAAACTTCAGCTTTTGGCGAAATCGGAGAAAACAATTGGAGAGCTATCTTCATACATTCATGAAATTCTATGGATGAGCCTAAGGACATTAAAAAATGTTGTTCATTTCGTAAGTTATTGCAACCCTCATAAGTGAAAAATTGTGTTTTGCGAGTTTTTGGTGCTAATTATGATTTTTTGCGGTTTTTTGAATAAAAATTGTTTCTAATACATAAAATATTACTTTCGACTGATAACTAGAAAGTTGTGGTTTTTTCTGAAACATTCAACTTTTTGTCCTCTTTTCGCTTAGAGTGAGTTAATAATTAATGCAAGTTAACAAACAGTTTTTTAAACAAAATATTATTTCTAACTATCTTCTCCCATAGTAATGCTAGATAGTTGCGGTTTTTTCTGAAATTTTCAACTTTTTGTCCACTTTTCACTTAGTGAGATAATAATTAATGCAAGTTAACAAACATAATTATTTAAACAATTGATTATTGTTTATAACTATCTTCTCTTAGAGTAATGCCCGACAGTTGGGCTTTTTTCTCAAATCTTCATTTCTGCTTTAATTTTTTAGTTATAAACAAGAAATAAATGAACATCAACAAGAATCATTTTCAAATATTTTTTATTTTTTTCAAACTGAAGTGTTTTTACTCTTTCGCTAATGTTTTAAAAATATTAATTTAAACAAAAAGACTGCCTTACAGCAGAGATAAAAACAAAAGATAAAATAATTAGGAGCAGGTGAGATATCAATATCAGACTCTCCCCCCCCCCCTCATTCCTTGGAAAAAACATGTCATTGATGATAATATACATTTATAGAAATTAAAAAGGTCCCAATCAAATAATTAATTCACTATAAGATTGTTATAATTATTTAATTATTTGATTGTAATAATTTACTTGCATCAATTATTACTTCACTAAGTGAAAAGTGGACAAAAAGTTGAATATTTCAGAAAAAACCGCAACTTTCTAGCATTACTATAGGAGAAGGTAGTTATAAATAATAATAATTTGTTTAAAAAGTTATGTTTGTTAAATTGCACTATTTATTTACTCACTCTAAACGAAAAATGGACAAAAAGTTGAATATTTCAGAAAAAAACCGCAACTTTCTAGAATTATTCAAAGAGAATGTTATTAAAAATAGTAACTAATTGTTTAAACAATTATGTTTGTTAACTTGAAATAATTATTACCTCACTCTAATTAAAAAGTGGACAAAAGGTGGAGAATCTTAGAAAAAGCCGCAACTTTCTAGCATTACTCTAAGATAATATTATTAGAAATAATAATAAATTGTTTAAACACTTATTTTTGTTAAGATTATTTGATTATTGCCGCGCTTTAACTGAAAAATTAAAAACAAGTTGAAAAATTGGGGAAAAACCGCGACTTTCTGATTATTCTAAGAGAAAATTTCTGTAAACAATCAATAATTATTTAAACAACATTCTAAAACATCTAATTATCAGAAAAAAGTAATATTTTATGTAATAGAAACAATTTGTACTAAAAAGAACCGCAAAAAAATCATAATGAGCGCCAAGAACTCGCAAAACCCAATTTTTCATTGATGGGGTTCCTTCGTAACTATATAAAACAGACTTATGGAGGTGATACTTTGAAGTAATTTTTGATTCGTATTCTATGGCTAATTGTGAAGGGAAATGTTGAGTTACAACTCGATTCACCTAATATTGACGATTCTGAGAGCATTAAAATTCGAAGAAAAAATTTCCCAATGCATTTTTGAACTACCCTAATATTCAGTGTATATTTTTTCTCGTTTTTCCAAATAAATATAGCAAAGCCATTACGTTTTAAGATAAACGGTACGTAATGTTTGCTTCTGTGAGAAGCTTAAATATTTTCTTTAGACGATTCCGATATTCTTCGCCAATGTAACGTTGGTTTATTCAACTCAATCAAATATTTGTTTTATTATTCACACATGACATTTCTATTACTCATCAATTCGTTCAGGTTTACGAACCTTCAAGTCACATGCAGCATGACGTTGAATGTTTATAAAGGAAGCTTTTGAAGTAGTGAATCATTATTGATAAGTAACGTTTTTTAATCGATTAAAAAATAAAACAAGTTCCGCTGAACAATCATTGTTAGTATTTGAAGCTCAGTTTAGAGGCTGTTGTACCAAATTTGTAGCGATAACTTTAGTCGAGTGCAGTAGACTTTTCCAGGGGTACAAATTAGATCCGGATCGCACGTCATATATCACCTATACGAGCGGGAAGAACCCAGAACGACAAAGAAGCTGGCGATGAGAGACTCTCCTTCCTCCGTTGCTCCCTCGAACAGACCACGAAAATTTATTGGCTAGCGAGTAGCGGTGAATAAAATGGCCGTAAAACTCCGTGTGGGATGGGATTAGGTGGTGGTCCGAATATATTATATTCTCCCGTATAACGCGGTAAACGTTATACGGTCTTACTCGAATACCATCATTGAGTCTAACTCGTCCACGACATAAAGCTGCTCTCTCGTTCTGGGATACTAGGTGAGGTAACGAGCCTCGTAATGCTTTGTTTAGGTCTAATAAATTTGCCTGCGACGATGAACATTAATGGTACTGGATTTAATGTTCTGGAAAAGACGGCCGATATTCGCCTCCGAACTTGATACAGCGTCGATTCAGTCGATTAACTCCACAACTGGAATTTCGATCAATTTCCGGAATGCTGATTTGCTTCCTATACCGAAAAACAATCAGATGATATCTGCCTGTTTAATGGCATTGAAATGCTTAACTTTCATTTCAAATTAATAAGATATTCTTGATATAATATAATAGCTCTTGCTTATCCAATTTATGTGAAACAGAAGAGCGACTAAAAGTCTTGATGAAAATTATCTTGTTTTCATCCAATATTCATTATCGACTGTAGAGTCTAAACCAGGTGTGATGCCAGTCTTAAGGCGGTATCTTGGGAAAGAAAAGTGGGATGAGACTTTAGCAGCAAAACCTCCATTATCAATGATGGGTCTGAAAGAGGTTATTCTTCCTGGGGTTATGAAAATTTAACACAACGGAACTCTAGTTTCCTCTAGTTCGTGGTCTTGTGTCCTTGTTTTCTTCTTGTTATCGCTAGGGATAGCCTTGCCTTGGGCCTTCACTTCCGCAACCTCTCATCTGGGTTCAACCTCTTTCGATCCACTAAGCGGCTCAAAAGAGCCTTTGATGTTCGCATTCACGCGTTTTCCTTCAATTTAACAGTTTATCAACCAAAGTCGAGCTTCTAGTCTCTTCAAAGGTCGAGTTGGGTTAGGAATTCGCATATTATTCTTTAACGTTCTTTACTTTACATAAATATGGAAGAGTTTTTATCAGTAAGAGGCGCATGAATATTAGGGTGGGTCGAGAAAACAAAATTTTGGAAATCAGGAATGGAACTATGTGGAAAAGTAGCATATTAGGACCCTGAAAAAGTATAGATTCGATCGATAAACGCCTTGGTTTTGCCCGTTAACAAAATATGTTTGAAAAAATTCTTATTTTCGTAATTTTGATATTTTCGTGGATTTCAATTTTTTTTTACATTTCTGGAGGCTTTAAACGACTCGCCAAATTTTTACAGATTTTTATTTGCAGCCCCATCACAGACTATTTCAGGTATCTGGAACGCTTCTACTGGTAAAAATATGCTAGAAAAAAATTTGATTAGTCTAGGAAATCATAAGTGTAAATATATCGAATTTTTTTAAAATTTCATTTTGGATTTTTAAAAATTATTTTTCAACTGACTTTAAATATTATTTTTAACATCTGAAGGTGTTCTAGTGATAAAAATACTCTAGAAGAAAATTGATAATTGATAAATTCATTTTTGAGTTTCTTTTCTTTTAATTTTTAATTTTAGTGATAAAAATAATCTAGAAAAAAATCGATAAGTTCATGGAATCAAAAACAAAGAGGCGGCATGTTTTCCAAGAAGTCATTTTTGTGTTTTTCTAGAGTATTTTTATCATTAAAACACCTTCAGATATTAAAAATAATATTTGAAGTCAGTTAAAAAAGAATAATTTACAAAAATCAAAAACTCAGTTTTTAAAAAATTCACTATATTTACACTTATGATTTCTTCGACTAATCAAATTTTTTTCTAGCGTATTTTTACCAGTAGGAACTTTCTAGATACCTGAAAAAATTCTTTGTACATTTCTGTAGTGTTTAAAATTACTTTTTTAAAAAAGGGGTCTACTAAACATTATTAATCTCTGATGGGGCTGCAAATAAAAATCTGTAAAAATTTGGGAAATCGTTTAAGGTCTCCAGAAATGTAAAAAAAACTAACACCCACGAAAATATTAAAATTACGAAAATAAGAATTTTTTCAAACATATTTTGTTAACGCGCAAAACCAAGGCGTCTATCGATTGAATCCAAATTAATTATACTTTTTCAGAGTCGTAATATGTACGCTACTTTTCCACATAGTTCCATTTCCGATTTCCAAAGTTTTGTGTTTTCGACCCACCCTAATGAATATACCTCAAAATTCACTTGTCATAATTTTCATTATCATTTGACCGAAATTCATGTTATCGAATAATAATTTGCCATAATTTTTATTTATTCGAATTGCCATTCGCCATAATTTCTATTTATTCGAAAGTTCATTTGTCATAATTTTGATTTATTCGAATCGCCATATGCCATACTTTCTATTTATCCGAATTATCATTTGTCAGAATTTTTATTTGCCCTAATTTTCGTTTCTCCTAATTTTCATTTACTGAAATCGCTATTTGTCCTAATTTTAATTTGTCCTAATTTTCATTTGTCCGAATTTTCATTTGTCCGAATAGCCACTTATCATAATTTGAAATCATCCGAATAACCATTTTTCATAATTTTTATTTGTGCTAATTTTCGTTTCTTACAATTTTCATTTATCCTAATTGACATTTGTCTTAATTTTTATTTGTTCTCTTTCTCATTTGTGCTACTTTGCATTTGTCCAAATAGCCATTTGGCATAATTTTTATTTATCCGACTCGCTATTTAACATAATTTATATTTATCCGTATTGTTATTTGTCCTAATTTTCATTCGTCCTAATTTTCATTTATCCTAGTTGTCATTTGTCCTAATTTTTATTCGTCCTAATTTTCGTTTGTCATTTGTCCTAATTTTTATTCGTCCTAATTTTTGTTTGTCATTGGTCTTAATTTTTATCTGTTCTAATTTTTATTCGTCTTATTTTTCATTTGTCCTAATAGACATTTGTCATAATTTTTATTCTCTCTAATTTTCGTCTGTCCTAACTTTTATTTGTTCTAATTTTCTTTTATCCTAATATTCATTTGCTCGAACAGCCAGTTGCCATAATTTTCATTTATCCGAATCGTCATTTGTCATAATATTTATGTATCCGAATTATTTGTTATAATTTCTATTTATCCAAATCGTCATTTGCCATAATCTTCATTTGTCCGATTTAGCATGTGCCATAATTTCTTTGTAACCGAATTCTCATTTGTTCTAAATTTCATTTTCCCGAAGGAACATCCGCCCTAACAATAATGGCGCGAAATTCAAATTTAAAATTCTGATTGGATGAGTATGAATTGCGCGTTATTATTGTTAGGGCGGATGTTCCTTCGGGAAAATGAAATTTAGGACAAATGACAATTCGGTTACAAAGAAATTATGGCAAATGGTAAATCGGCCAAATGAAGTTTATGACAAATGACGATTCGGATGAATAGAATTTATGACAAATAACAATTCGGATCCATAAATATTATGGAAAATGACGATTTGGATAAATAAGAATTAATGCAAATAGCTGTTCGAACAAATGAATATTAGGACAAACGGAAATTAGGACAAATAAAAGTCAGGACAAACAAAAATTAGGACAAATAAATGTTAGGACAAACGAATATTAGGAAAAATAAAAATTCTGACAAATGGGTATTAGGGCAAATGAAAATTTGACAAATAAAAATTATGACAATTCGAGTAAATGAAAATTACGACGAATGATAAATTATGACTCGGATAAATAGAAATTATGGCAAATAGCAAGTACGATAAATAAAAATTATGAAAAATGGCTATTCGGGCAAATAAAAATGAGGACAAATAAATATTTCGACAAATGTCAATTCAGATAAATGAAAATTATAACAAACGAAAATTAGGACTAATAAAAATGATGAAAAATGGTTATTCGGATAAATAGAAATTATGGCATATGTCGATTCGGATAAACCAAAATTATGACAAATGAACATTCGAATAAATAGAAATTATGGGGAATAACAATTCGGATACATATAAGTTATGGCAAATGATTATTCGATAATATGAATTTCGGTCAAATGAAAATTATGACAAGTAAATTTTGGGGTATATTTATATGCCTCTATCAGTAGGTCATTAAATTTCAAACTCGAAAATAAAAGCGATGTTAATTTTCAAATTTGAAGATTATTGATGAAACTTTAATGAAAATCAGTGACAATAGTAGTAACAAATCTTGACTGTTTTCATTCTGTTTTCCTTGATTTTAAAAGCACTTCCTGATTCCACTATTTTCTGTTTTTTTTTTCTTGCTTGGGTCTTCAAGGAGTTTTTATCCCGACTTGCATTACTCGTGCCACCTTCTAGAGCTTCCTTTCAGAATCGCCTCCGAGATGGCAGAAGATAGTACCGGCTAAAAAAATACCAAGGATATTTGCAAAGTCGTGTAAGCGGCGTACTTAATCCTCCGGCTTGTCGTATACGCGTTGTGTGTGCGTTCTGCACGGGATGCAGATAATACCTGTTGTCCAAGAGCACTCTGAAAAGAATAAGATAAAGCAAGAGGAGTAGAGGAGAAAAAAGGGAAAAAGGTAGAACAAAAACCAAGGGATCTTACATTTCTCGTTTCTTAGTGGCACACTCTTGTGTCCTAAGAATAATGTAAATATCTAATGAATCCAAGATGTCGCAGAACCTCTTCTACAATCTCAAAGAAAAGATTTTTTATGATAATTTTTGCTATTATTTTTACTATTATTCTTACTATTATTTTTACCATTATTCTTACTATTATTTTTATTATTATTCTTACTATTATTTTTATTATTATTCTTACTATTATTTTTATTATTATTCTTACTATTATCCCCTGCTTTTATTCTTGTTATATTCACGGTTTACAAGAGCTCAAGTCACTTCAAAGTTTGAGTCAAGTTAAAGCGTCATCGTCAGTGAAACGAGAGCAAACATGAATCGAGAAGTAATCTCTATTGCTGGGATATTGCGCGATACACGGGAATTCGTTTAGCTGATGGGATGAAACGATAAGCTTTTACACTTTTATAGTGAAATAACGACACGCGCGAGAAATCTTCTTACTGACTATCGCAGAAAGACCTTGTTCTGACTTTGGTTTGTGCAGCGGGAGGCTGCATGGCGGGTGGGTCATGTACGAAAATAAAGAGGACAGTAAATAAGGCACTCAAGCCCGCCACACGGATCCCACGATGATCTTGGAACGATAACCCACTGACACTGCTTTCCTCCCTCTGCATCCGCGACTTCCACTGTACTCAGCTTTACTGCCTACAACGCCATCCTGGACCTTCCATTTCGGTCCTTATCTGTCGTTTTGATGAAAGAGTCCACCAGGGAAATTAAATTGGTTGTAAAGTTCACTATTGCGAGAAATCTGAAACGAATGTTGATTTAAAAATGCTGACTATTGGATGCTGATTTACAAATACTATACGGAGAAAAATAGTTCGAGAAACTTTACCCAACTCAGTTGGATAAATTCCTTATAATGTTGTAGTATTGACCAGGGTAGATATAATTTGATGTTTTATTTCAAATGAAGAAATATTGTTGATTACTGGTCCAAAAATTTTTATTGATAATTAAATCATCTGTGAGGTTTCACAGATTGATTTTGTTTAACGTTTCGATCTTGCTTCGATAATCTTCCTCAAAAAATATATAATATACTAGAAATATACTAGACCGTCTGATGTCCATCGGGTAGGCCGTTACTGACGTTTTCGTAGAATCCCATTATAATGTAATAATTTGTGCCTATTCATGAAATCAGACGGTCTAATATATTTCTCATTATATATTTTCTAAGAAAGATTGTCGAAGCACGATCGAAATGTTAAACAAAATCAATCTGTGAGACCTCACAGATGATTTAATTATCAATAAAAATTCTTGGACCAGTAATCAACAATATTTCTTCATTTGAAATAAAACACTAAATTATATCTACCCTGGACAACACAAAATTATTGGACCAGTAATCAACAATATTTCTTCATTTGAAATTTTAGTCCTATTATATGGCACTTCAAAAAAAAGGATTGATTAGTTTGTTCAAAAACTCGCCTAGGTAAAGGGGGTGAAATTTTTGTACTTTGCACAAAGAGTCTCTATTTCGGATATAAATATCTTTTTATGTATGGCATATAAAAAATTTTGATCCAAACGTTTTCGACAGATTTTTCCCCAATCTTTCGAACAAAATTAAAAAATTTCTGAAAAATTCAAAATTTAGCTATCATTTTTGAAAATCAAAATATTTTTTTTTTAAGTTTGACCCTTTTTTCTTTTTCTTTTTTAACGAAAAATAACGCTTAAAGTGCTTACTTTCAGATCTTTGAATAGCAAAATATCCTTTTTTGTTGTTTTTGAAAAATTGAATTTTTAGTAACCTGCTAAATTCAAAAATTTTTCCTATGCGCGAAAAAAATTCGGTAAATTTTTTGCCTGTACAGTTTTTGATAAGAAAAAAATATTCTAAAAACGGAAATTCAAAAAAAAATTTGTTGTTTATTTTAGAATTTTTTGAAAATGTTCAAAAATTAAATTTTTTAAATTTCATTATTTACTCTTTTTTAATTTACTTATACTTACTTTACTTATTATATTATATACATTACATGTAAATTGCACATTAAAAATGCGCAATTAACCAAATTCAAAAAATTTCATTTTTGAAAATTTTCAAAAAATTCTAAAATCAATAAAAATTTTTTTTCAATTTCCGTTTTGAGAATATTGTTTCTTATCAAAAACTGTACATGCAAAAAATTTTCCGAATTTTTTTCGCGCATAGGAAACATTCTTTAAATTTACCAAGTCACTTAAAATTTAATTTTTCAAGAACAACAAAAAACGACATTTTGCTATTTAAAAATCTGAAAGTAAGCATTTCAAGCTTTATTTCTAGTTTAAAAAAAATAAAAAAAAGGGTCGAACTTAAAAGAAAACCAAAAATATTTTTGATTTTAAAAAATGATGGCTTAATTTTTAAATTTTTCTAAATTTTTTTATTTCATTAGAAAGATTGAGAAAAAATCTATCGAAAACGTTTGAGTCAAAATTTTTATATGCCATACATAAAAAGATATTTATATCCGGAATAGAGGCTCTTTGCGCAAAGCACAAAAATTTCACCCCCTCTATCTTGGCGAGTTTTTGACCAAACTAATCAATATTTTTTTTGAAGTGCCGTCTAATAGGACTAAACTTATTGTAAATTTTTAGCCTGATCGGAGAAATTCATTTTTTGATGTGGGTACACTTGAGAAATAATGCCCTATACTGTCTGCGAAGAAAGGGACTTAACGCCCGGGAGCTACATTTTACAGGAGGAGCGATTGAAGAGTTCAACACAGGAACTCCATAAGAGGGCCTCACTTTATAGTTTAATAACAATTCGACTTTTTTACGTATAAGAATAATATTTTTTATTTTGAGAGAGCAAATAAAAAACTATTGATTTCTGTAAAAAACTAAAAATAGTTTTTTTTGGGCGTTAGGTCTCTTTTTTCGCGGATGGTCATATAT
>JBAGKK010000451.1:118475-134589 GCA_037177015.1 Euceroptres primus | reverse complement strand
CCATATGCTCTCGTCTCGCTTACTCTCATTTGTTTGCATTTGCACTTCTTAATGAGCGAAAGAAACAGACAAGGGATATTCCGCCGCCCCTGTGTAGATTATTAGTAGACAATTCATGTCGCATGACATCATTGACGTTTTAGGAATCTTCTAATTAAAGGGGTGTTTAACCCTAGATTGCAGCTAGGGGTCGAAAAGATCCCAGGGAAATGTCGATCTCAATTTGAAGTCATAATTCTCAATAAAATCGAACGTGTGGTGTCACTTGTTAGTAGTATAGTGAACCCCCTTTATGATGCTGCAGGTATCATTATTCAAACCTAGAAACATAATTTAAAATTTATCAAATGCTTCAAAAAATTGCTTTTTTGATGCGATTCAATCTTTAAAATAAATACCCTTTTTTAAAGATCCATAAATACAGTAATTTTCCCCTTAATATGTATCATTTAGACAACATAGCCGCAAAATATGACTTTTGTTGTAAAAGTCGATTATTGCTAAAAAAAAAGTTTGATAATTTTTTCACCATGTCAAAGTGAAAAATCTGACATGAAAATTATAAAACTATGCTCTAAATGTCTTGAAAAATGATCCTGATTTTTTTCCAATCGAAATATAGGGTGGTTCAAAAGTTACGTAAAAAATAATATCGTGGGGCCTGTCTGACCCCCCTCTGCAAGAGTGTAATTTCAGTGAGGTGCTGCTATCTAGGGTTGAAAGGAAAATGCAGTGTTGCAATATTTTAGATTCTAAATGTTATCCAAAAGCTATTTTTCCAGGTTGAAATAATTTTTTGAGCATAAAAATACACTTTCCTTATTACATTCGTGTTGAGAATTTTAATAAAATAATGGAATTTCACTTTTGTGCGATGATTGTCCCGTATAAGACTTGGTGGCCAGACTTCCATTCAACATCGCACCCGTACAGGTGTAATTCACTTTTTATCGACTCCTCGCTTGGAATGTCGTTCGTTTAAGAAGTTTGCTTTTTTGTCACTTAATCGCCGAGGCGGTCTACAGAATTGACTCACAGAAAACTCATCTTGAAAAAAGTCATTAACTTTAAAGGAAATCTGAAAATGAAACCATTTCTTTACTAAAACACTTAATATTATTAAAAAATAAACAGATAATATTAATTGAGCGGCTGAAAGTAAAACCGGGACAAAAAAAATTTGTGAGTAAAAATGGAGCATAAATTTTTCGGAGTAAAAAGGGAACAAACAAATCTTCCGAGTAAAAACGGAACAAAATTCCTTCAGAGTAAAAATGCAACAAACTAATTCTCCGAGTAAAAACGAAACAAACGAGCGCAGGGCTGGTGGGAGGGGATATATCCCCTCGCACCAGCCGTGCGCTCTAAGTTTACTGATATTTTTAATTGATCCTGCGGTCTAGTAAACGTTTTTTCGTAACAAGGAGACTCTGAGAAAATATCTCCCGCAAAGAAAAAGGGCAATTTTTAATTACTGTGATAGCCCAGATTTATTTTGTGGGCCACTTTCTCTAAAAAGTGGGAATTTTGCATTTTTGCAACTGTTGTTGCTTTTTTCTTAGTTAACTGATATTTTTAACTGATCCTGCGGTCCTGTAATAGTTTTTTTATAACAAGGAGACTCTGAGCAAACATCCCCCGCGAAGAAAAAGGGAAATTTTTAATTATTGAGAAAGCCCTGATTTATTTCGTGGGCCACTTTTTCCAAAAAGTGGCAATTTTACATGTTTGTAACCGTTATTGCTTTCTTCTAAGTTAACTGATATTTTTAACTGATCCTGCGGAGCAGTAAACGTTTTTTTTGTAACAAGGAGACTCTGAGCAAAAGTTCTCCGCAAAAGGAAATTTTTAATTATTGGGAAAGCCAACGGTCCGGCAAACGTTTTTTTTTGTAACAAGGAGACTCTTATCAAACATCCGGAGCAAAGAAAAGTGAAAATTTTTTAATTATCAAGAGAGCCCTGATTTATTTCGTCGGCTAGTTTTCCCAAAAAGTTGAAATTTGGCATTTTTTCAACCGTTGTTGCTTTTTTCTAAGTTAACTAATATTTTTATCTGATCCTGTGGTCAAGTAAACTTTTTTTTGTAACAAGGAGACTCCTATCAAACATTCGGAGCAAAGAAAAGTGGAAAATTTTAATTATCGGGAAAGCCCTGATTTATTTGTTCGGCCAGTTTTTCCAAAAAGTGGAAATTTGGCATGTTTGCAACCGTTGCTGCTTTTTTCTAAGTTAACTGATATTTTTAACTGATCCTCCGCACGGCTGGTGGGAGGGAATATATTCCCTCCCACCAGCCGTGCGCTCGTTTGTTCCGTTTTTACTCGGAGAATTAGTTTGTTGCATTTTTACTCTGAAGAAATTTTGTTCCATTTTTACTAGGAAGATTTGTTTCTTCCCTTTTTACTCCGAAGAATTTGTGTTCCATTTTTACTCACAAACTTTTCTTGTCCCGTTTTTACTTTCAGCCTCTCAATTTAAAGTGAAATTACTTATTAAGCACATGGATTCTTTTTAACAGAAATGCTCGAGGGCTAGAGGAAGTGGGTGATCCTATTTGTGGAAATTCAACGCTTTGTCTTCACGCGCGAGAGGATCCAATATTTTCTCCAACACGTTCGGCCAGTTTCAAGTCCCGAACGCAACCCAGGATTTCCATGGAACTCGGCGAACTCTGTCATCGCACTCTTTTATAAATATTTATCCTCATTTGAATCTCTCAGGACCGCCCGCCTTACTCCCACCAGCACCGTGACTGACTCTCGCGTATTTGTTCTTGCAAATCTTTTATACGTTTCCTAGGTGGATTTGCATCCATAACGGTCCTTGGATGCCTCCTAGTTTCTGCAGTTCTCGATCTCACTATACCCTTGCGTTCGACTTTTTTGCTTTACTCACTTGTTTCAGATATTCCCTTTATTTCGTTCTTTTTCCTTTTTTTTTATGGTTTTCCGACATCACTTCAATTTTTTGTGTCGTATACAATCCTCTTAAACTCGCACAACATTTCTCTCATACCTTCTGTTTGATCTGGATTTTTCTCTCTGTCGTCAAACGTTCCTCTATAGCATTTGCTGGCTTTTAGAGTATCCGCATTTTTACCCTAGAATCAATCCTTTTTACCTCGGGTCAGAATTTTTGAGACAGATAACATTCTTTGGATTTTAGGATGAGTCTGTGAAATGGGAAGCCTTCTCTGAGAGGATTTATTTTTTGGTTTTATTCTTTTCTCTGACGATATAATGTTCTTCTAACCTATTTTTGTCCACCTCGTAAAACGTTAGAAGAGCAATCCATGTTTAAGAAGAATATTATTGTTATTAGCTTTTCTATTTAGTTCCAAATCATCTTCTATATTTTGAAATTTCACTGTGAGTCATTTATCTCGAAAAAGTTATTTTTCATAAAATCTTCTCACTTTCCTATCCATCATTCCTTGTGAGGGATTCCAATCGAAAGTTGTAGTCTAACTCCTCTCTAACATGACGTCACACAGTGGGAAAAAAACAAACTTTTTTGATTCAAAATAACATACAGCCCACAAATATTGACTGATTTGTACGAAAAAAATTTTAAAAAAAAGCTGAAAATATTTTCCAGAAAGTGTTCGAGCCAGATTTTTTATTTAGATTTTCAATTTTTTTATAAATAAACAAATATGACGAAAAAAATGGCCATTTTCTCTATTTGACGTTCCCGGTGCTCATCAATAATAGGAAAATTGTTGCAATCATCTGCGTTTCATAGACTAACATTGGTTAAAAATGTTCCATCATAATATCATAAACAAATAAATTTTTTATAAAAAAATTATTTGTTGAAAGTGTGTTTTCTATAATTTTCAATAATTTTACGTATTTCTAAGTTATATTACAAGAAATTTAGATAGAAACAATATTATAATGGAGAAAATTTTTCTTAAGATTATTCTTGTTAATAATATAAACATATTTTATAAAAAAATCCATTATTCAGGCATTTGTCAACAAAAAAATTCGTTTTTTTCGGTGTCAGTTCTTTTAATTAGGAACTTTATGATAATTTCAGCAAAATTCATAATTTGTTGCTATGTTTTAGGATTTTTTTAAACAAATTTTATAATGAAATGCATTATTTGAACATTTGTGGACGGAAAAATTCGTTTTTTTTTCAATGTCAGTCCTTTTAATTGGAAAATCCATGGCAACTTCATTAATACTCATACTTAGTTGATAAATTCTATGAGTTTTACAACACCTCTAATACAAAAATTCATTATTTGGGCATTTTTGGACGAAAAAATTTGTTATTTTCAATGTCAGTTTTTTCAATTGGGAACTTCATGATAATTTAAGCAAAATTCATAATTAATTGATAAATTTTATGATTTTTTTAAACATTTAATAAACAAATCCATTATTCAGGCATTTGTCGACAAAAAAATTTGTTTTTTTCGATGTCAGTTCTTTTAATTAGGAACGTCATGATAATTTCAGCAAAACTCAAAATTAGTTGATAAATTTTATGTTTTTTTAAAACAAATTTAATAAACAAATACATTATTCGAGAAGTTGTCGACGCAAAAATTCGTTTTTTTTTTCAATGCCAGTCCTTTTAATTGGAAACTTCGTGATAATTTTATCAACATTCATAATTTGTTGATAAATTTTATGTTTTTTAAAACAAATTTAATAAACAAATGCATTATGCTGGTATTTGTCGACGGAAAAAATTGTTTTTCCAATGCCAGTCCTTTTAATTGGAAACTTTATGATAATTTCAGCAACATTCATAATTAGTTGTTAAATTTTGTTTTTTTAAACAAATTTTTTCGTCGGGAAATGCCCAAATAATGCATTTGTTTACTTAATTTGTTTTAAAAAATCATACAATTTATCAACTAAGTATGAGTATTGATGAAATTACCATGGACTTCCTAATGAAAAGGACTGACATTGAAAAAAAAAACGAATTTTTCCGTCTAAAAATGCCCGAATAATGCATTTTTTTATTACCCCTAGATGATAGCTTGGGGATGAAAAGACCCCAGCGAAATCCTATGTTGTTTCTGCGATCTCCTAAACTTTAATAAATTTTTTCAATACAAAAAAAAATTAGAATCATTATTCAAACCTAGAAATATAATGTAAAATTCATAGGTTTTTTGAAACAATTCAATCTTCAAAATAAATACCTTTTTTTAAAGATCCATCAATGCAGTAATTTTTCCTTAAAAATGTATCATTTTGACAACATAACCGTGCAAGAATTTTGGAAAAATATTAAAATTAAAAAAAAATATGATTTATTTTGTTGAAAAAGTCGATTTTTGCTTAAAAAAAAAGTTTGATCATTTTTTTCACCATGTCAAAATAAAAAATCTGACATGAAAATTATAAAACTATGCTCTGAATGTCTTGAAAAATGACCCTGAATTTTTTAGATCGAAATATAGGATCGTTGAAAAGTTACGTGAGAAATAATATCGTGAGGCTAACTCCCCCCCCCCCTGCAAGTCTGTAATTTCAATGAGATGCTGCAATCTACGATTAAATTTTTAAAAAAAACATAAAATTAATCACCTAATTATGAATGTTGCTGAAATTATCGTGAAGTTCCCAATTAAAAGGACTGACATTGAAAAAAACGAGTTTTTCCGTCGACAAGTGCCCGAATAATGTATTTGTTTATTAAATTTCTTTATAATATTAACAAGAATAATCCTAAGAGAAATTTTCTTCATCATAATATTGTTTCCATCCAAATGTATTTGTTCATTAAATTTGTTTATAATATTAACAAGAATAATCTTAAGAGAAATTTTCTTCATCATAATATTGTTTCCATCCAAATTTCTTATAATATAACTTTAAAAAACGTAAAGTTATTGAAAATTATAGAAAACACACTTTCAACAAATAACTTATTTATAAAAAATTTTTTTGTTTACTATATCATGCTGCAACATCTTTAACTAATGTTAGTCTATGAAACGCAGGCGATTGCAACAATTTTCCTATTATTGACGAGCACCGGGAACGTCAAATAGAAAAAACGGTCATTTTTTTCGTCATATTTATTTATTTATAAAAAATTGAAAAACTAAATCAAAAATCGGGCTCGACAATTTTCTGGAAAATTTTATCAGCTTTTTTAAAATTTTTTACGTTCAAATCGGTAATATTTGTGGGCTGTACATTATTTTGAACCTAAAAAGTCATTTTTTCCCACTCTGCGTCAGTGACAATAAACATCATCTGTCAAAACTTCATCTCCTCCAAGTAATTTCTGTCGCTGGACTAACTCAACTGATGGCAAATTGTTTGCGTTTACGACTTGCGCAACTGATACTACACATTGTATATACATATCGCATTTTCTCAGTTTTTTCATCATTTGGTGTGCGTGGTACGTATTCAAGTAATGCGACAATGAGTACTTTTGAGGCGTGAGGGCAAATACGAGCTGTGCTATTACTGCCTTTCCGAGAATATTAATTAAAGACGACGCGACGGGAAAAGCCGCGCCGCAAAGTTCTGAGAAACCGCGCGAGGTCGCGGGTTCATAACCATTGCCACCGTAATCATTGCTATAGTAGCTATAGAAGGATTTTGCGATGCGAATACATTGCACATCCTGATGGGCTGAATCAGCTTTGAATTGATGTCGCAATTTCGAATTGGTGACGCTCGATTGGAGAAACAATTATATATCTGTTATTTGAGTATGTACATCACTCTGCAAAGTGCAATTTCTAGTGTTGGAGATTTCATATTTCAGCGTGTTTCACTGAATCTAGCTGCAAAGAACGAGGCTATTTGAGTACCACTGACTCGAAGCGGAACCGAGGTTGGTCTGACCGCGATGCACTTTCTTCCCTTGAGTCTCGCCAGCTCGCTCGGTCGCTTTTGGTCCAGACTGTGTTCTGATTATACGCCGCGGTCCTCTCCCTACTTCTTATAGCTTTTCCCCCTCTCCTATTTTCCAATGTGTTGCGCGTGCGTGTGCGTGTACCACGATCAGGTTCCAGTACCTCCACGATGCACAGTGGGAGGAATCGGGAATTTACTGTTATCGTATTTTTTTTTTGGTTTTTTAACTAATTGCAAAAAACGAGCTTTTTAAAAGTCAATTTTTAATTCAATTTTTGTCTTCAACTCGTGCTCAAATCCACAATTTTTGAAATTTCTTTATAAAATTTAGAGACAATATTCCTCATAGTATTCTTGTTATGACAGAGATAAAACTTTTAATATTTATTTATAACAATATAAAGAATTATTTTCTAAGCTATTGCATAATTCGTTCCACGAAATGTTTAAGCGTTTTGTTTATCGAGGAAACTTTGAGCAAACAAAAACTTCCTGAGGAGAAGTTGTTCAAAAAAGTATAGAGAAGTTTTCTGTAAAGTAGTAAATATTATTTAAAGCAATTATTTGGTAATTATTAAAGTAATTAAAGTAAGATTGTTAAGTAATAATTAAATTAAAGATTAAAGTGATTATTTTCTGTAAAGGAGTAAATATTATTTAAATAATTATTTGAAGTAAATTAATAGGTAAAAAACTGTGAACGCTAAACTTTAAGCGCGCGACTGATCTCCCAAGCGTGCATTATGCCAAGTCGTCACGTCTTGCCGTTTAGACGGGTAATACGAGAGTCAGGCTTAAAAATAAATAATAACACTTTAATTGACATAAAATATATCAAATTTTAATTCATTTAGCGAATACTTATATTCATAATTTATATAAATATTCAACGAGATCTTTGTAATCACAGGCTTAAATCACAGTGCTGATTATAAAATACTTTGACAGGGCTTATTCCACATTTAATTTACATTATACTGTAATCCGCTCTTAGGAATGTTCAGTTCACATTATTCCTCATCAGATAACACAGAATCATCCACTTCTTGAATTGTTGTTATCGACGCAAAGTAATCCGTGAAAAATTTTTGACCTTTAGGAGAAAGATATTTAAGTAAGCTTTTCACGTCATTCATTTTAGCTTTTGTGAGATCGACTTTTGGAGAGGCAACCTTTTCCATGTCTCTGAGTTTAATGCTTGGTTTAATAGTAAACAAAGAAGGATTTTCGTCATTATAATTATCAAAAAGCTGAACATTGCCGTTTGGTGAATATTTAATTACACAAGCCTGGGTGATTCTCATAGCTTTTGGAATTCGTACGTTTCCCTTAACAGATTTTTCAAAATGATTAATTATATCATGATTACGTCAATTATGCCATTGCACCGCTGTATAATGCAAGACGTCCCGACTCGGCATAATACACGTATGGAAGATCGGTCACGCGTTTAAAGTTTAGCATTCACAGTTTTTTACCCATTAATCTATTTCAAAAAAGCCTTTACAGAAAACTTCTCTATACTTTTTTGAACTTCTCCACAGAAAGTTTTTGTTTGCTTAAATTTTCCTCGATAAACGAAACGCTCAAACATTTTGTGGAACGAATTATGCAATAGCTTAGAAAATAATGTTTTATATTGTTATAAATAAAGATTAAAAGTTTTATCACCGTCATAACAAGAATATTATGAGGAATATTGCCTCTAAATTTTATAAAGAAATTTCAAAAACTGTGGAACTGAGCACGAGTTGAAGACAAAAATTGAATTAAAAATTGACTTTTAAAAAAACTCGTTTTTTGCAATTTATTAAAAAACTAAAGAAGATACGATTTTTTTATAAAGGAAAAAAAGGCGCGGAATATAATTCTCTGCGATAATATATGTTTTAAAATTCTAAATTTCCAGTTTGGATTTCTGGTTGCCAGGGGCCAAATTACCTACGTCTTGTTCTTGCATGGGGACACTCAATTCTTGACCAATTTTGATGTTTTTTGTTTATAATGCTCAGAATTAATTCCTGCAGAACGACTTCATGCCCAATTTTTTAATTTCACTCTGTGGAATTTAGTATTTAAACAAATAGAACGTCAAAATTGGACATTTTACGAATATTATTTTTTTTCTCCGAAGAAAAGGCTTAAGAGAAGTCGCTATCTATCAGAATTATTGCAGATACACTTCAGGAACATGAATATTCAGTTGAAGATTTAAGCCAATTGTTATAAACAATTTACATAAACAATTATTTTCATACGGTGCTTAACCGCAACAAAAAACGTTATCTTGATTAAAAATGCCTAAATATCTCGTAGGAGTAGTATTTAGAATGGAAAATAACTATAAGTTAACAATTAACAATATTATAAATATTCTGCTAAACAAATTGTATTTGTTTCGAAGTATTGTTTTTCTCATGAAACAACTTTTAAATTAATTATAAATTATAATAAATAGCTGCAGAAAAATATAAATGCTAAATATTTGTATTGTTAAAAACAATATTATAAATAAATCAAAAAATTTAGCGTTTCCCATCGGGAAGAAATTATTTTTTATACTAAATCTTGTTGCAGCTGCCTCAATGGTTATATTTCATCAAGAAAGTGTGACATCAACTCGCAATTGTTATTGTTATAACAGTATTTTAAATAAACAGTCATCTATAGCAATTTTACGTCTCAGTAGGCGTTTTTTTCGAAATGATTATTTTAATGCATGTTAATAGTGACACTTAAATAAGTAACTTTGTTTTTTCTTGTTCCAGTTTGTCAAGTTTTTTTCGCTCTTTCGAAACCGATGAGAAAACCAAGAAAGAATAAAAAATGGTAAAGCTATTTTGATTTTTTTAAAATTAAAACACGAAATTTTATCAAAACAGCTATTTTTTTGCTGAAATTTTTAGGAGTGATAGGTAATATATATTCAAGACCGACTGAGTCTTTTCTTTCGCGGGACAACTTCGTCGATTCGTGTGATATTTTTTTACTTTAGAGTATTTATTTACGTTTCGACTTAACCGTTGACATAATCCTGTGAAAACGCGAATACAAATTCTAGTTGCAATATTGGGTAGTGTCTGTTGCATTTTAGAGTTTCTAATGTTTTAGACAATTATCATGGCTGCGAAAAGTGTTTTTTCAGAGGACAGATTAAAATGTCCAGATTATGTAAAAGTGCATAAAAAGGTTTTGATAAAATTTCGTGTTTTCATTTTTCAAAAAATGAAAATAGCTTTACGCTTTTTTATTCTTTCTTGATTTTTCTCATCGGTTTCAAAACAGTGAAAGAAATTTGACAAACTGAAACAAGAAAAACCTTAAAATCTAAAAAATTGCAAAAATTGCAAGGTTTTGAAAAAAAATCCGAAACTATTTCTTTTCTCCCGAGAAACAAAAAAATACCAAATGGAAAATTTATACTAGGTACACTATATTAGTACCTATTATTCCTAAAAATGTCAGTGGAAAAAGAGGTGGAGTTTTTGAGAAACATGTTTTAAAATTTGTTTCAAAAAATCGAAATAACTTCAATATTTTTTTATTATTTTTAAAATTTTTTCGAGGATTTTGAAAGAGTGCAAATAACTCTATAAACTGAAATAAGAAAAACCTTAATATCTAATAAGTTGCAAAAATGGCAAGGTTTTTAAAGTTAAATTTCCAAGAAAACTAATTTTATCCTTAAAATTTAAAAATATTGGTATAAAATGTAAGTATGTCGCTATGCTAATTTAAAAAAAATACGTGTCTTCTTATTTTCGTCGTACCAAAACATATTTCGTTCGCCAGCGAATCCTAAACATGTTACCCGCCGGCCTGCATGATTTGAAATGGATTCATAAACAAAATATACAAGACTATTTTGCTATATTTTTTTCTATACTTATTTAAGTACCACTATCAAGATGCATTAAAATAATCGTTAAGAAAAAAACGCTCACTGAAACGTAAAACTTCTAAAGATAACTGTTTATTTAAAACATTGTTAATAACAATAACAATTGCGAGTTGGTGCCACACTTTCTGTATGAAATATTAACCACTGAGATAGCTGCAACATTATTTAGCAGAAAAAATAATTTTTTCTGATGAAAAACGCTAAATTTTGTAATTTATTTATAATATTATTACTAACCATACAAATATTTAACATTTATGTTTTTCTACAGCTGTTTATTATAATTTAGAATTAATTTGAAAGTTGTTTGATGAGAAAAACAATACTTCGAAAAAAAATTCAATTTGGTCATTAGAATATTTATAATATTGGTAATTGTTAACTAATGGTTATTTTCCATTCGAAATACTACTACTACGAGATATTTAGGCATTTTTAATCAAGATAAAGTTTTCGAGCAATTTTCATCCGATTTACTTGAAATTTTAACTGTAGCTTCTTAGATAGATTATCTAAAGCGATACACACGGTTTTTACGATTAATTAACAATATTTTCTTAACATTTTAATTTAACATTAACGTTAATATTTAACATTTTAATGACTAAAAATTAACAGTATTTTAACTATTTTGCAAAAAATCAGTATGTTTTAATAATCTTGTGTACCACTTTAGATAATCTATCTAAGAAGCTACAGTTAAAATCGCAAGTCAATCGAATAAAAATTGCTCGAGTTATATTGCCCACCAAATTGAAAAACATGGTTTCATTTTAGCTACTCCTATGCCGCCATTTTTTATTAAATAAGAAAAAGAAAATTGTTTTGTATACTTAATGACATATAGAATAAACCCTTAAGACCATTTTTTTCTGTTACTTTATTAGTAGCGGAGAAAAAAATTCCTATAAAAGTCTCATTTTTCAGTACGTCAAGGAGATATAATATCATAAAAATGTTACTGATATTGTCACTTAAACAAAAAAAAATTTTTACTGTGATTATACTCTTTTTCTTCTTTTTTTTTGTGTATATATTCAATTTTTTTCAGAAGTTACTATAATAAAGTTTTACTGAAGAGAGTCCAAAATTAAGACTGAAACGTTTAATACTTTCATTCAATGACCTTTTCATCAAAAACTAATTGAAACCTAATTCATCTGCAGCATATTCTCTTTCTCCTGAATTATTAGGAAGAATCAGTTTCAGTATCACTTTTTGATTTCATGTTTGATCAAAGCGCTACAAATTGTGTATCACCTTGATCTGTATTGTTTAATACGATCGGAGTTAATCCAGTTATTCCTTGGAATTATCATACACATACAATTTTGATGAATAAATTGTCACAAGTTTATATAAAACTTTGATGTCCTGATTTTCCTCTTAGACGAAAGTATATTTGCATTCAAGAAGTAAAGAACACAGCTCGGAAATGAAAAACTGGTATATCGAACGTGCCTGCAATAGCCGAGAAATGTCGCCTGGGTTTCTCTGAATAGAGGATTTCGGATTAATGACTTTTTTTTGTATTGGAAGCGACAGGGAGGTAGAAGAAATTCGCATAATGATCGCGTCCTCTTGAGTGTTCTCTGGTCACCAAACTTCTTACTTTCGAGTAGTAGCGGCGCTTCCGTTTCCGGCAGTGGAGCACCTCGTTAAGCGAGAGGCGGAATTGTTGGCGCGTTCTCGCGCGCATTGCTTGCTTTTTCCATCACAGTCACAGACAAAAAATACCAGCACCCTTTGCCAAAACCGAAATGAAACTCGGTACCTATAATCCCGCGCCGAGGGAAGTTCGCCCCAACGCTTGCAATGGCGCGCCGTCATGGTCGTCGTAGTCGTACTTGGCGTCGACGGCAGTTTTCGTTTTCCCAGCAACGACGCTAGACGGACCGAAGACAAAACGAAAATGGTGCAAATAAAGCTCGAATATACAACACCAGACCTGGGCAGAGCCAGGAACTTTCTCCTCTCTTGCGCTCATACTCGAAAGCACAATAATCCACACGCTCGTTGGAACGAGATGAAAAAGGAAAGCGAGAAAACCAGGGTGGTATGGAGGTTGAGTGCCGGAACATAACATAAACATAACCGTATACGGTTCCCACCGATCCTCTTTGCCAAGAACTCTCAACAGTAGCGAATTTCAGAGTCAGTGAATTAGGGAGCTAAAATTTCCGGTGAAAAGTTGACGGCAGACCCTACTGATACCATGACGCCACTTGCAACCAACTTTCAACCATCCAGCGTTATAAGCTTGACTTTTGGCAATCGCCCTGGTGTCAACTGCCAACCTAGGCGGCGACAGAGCATGAAAGATTAAACATTGCTACAATAATCGTCCGAAATAACCACCAAGTAGACAAGGACCAGACACCGTGTAATTGGGATCGGTGGTTCCTTTCTTTGCTTGATTTTGTAAGGTGGACTCGTCCGTTTGTCAGAAATTGTCGTACTGCAGTTGATTCAGAAATTGTGTTCCAAATCTTCTGAACAGAAGCTGGCTTTTTGAGTGAAGGGGACTAGGAAGGTTTCAACGGTCAAAAATCGAGAAAACTTCATGCTTGGATTGCCGAGATATGAATGAGCCTACGTAGCTGTCCTTTTCAACATCATTTACTACATTATTATAGATTGAAAAAATGCCTCGACCAGTTGAAAATTATTAAAGACAAAAAAGTTATGAATAATTACGTCATGTTGCATTTTTCCTGCGCGACCTACTGGTGTGCATGATTGCCGGTGAACCGATCAAACTTTTTCAAAAATTCGCTTTTATTAATATCAGACTTGATGAGAATCAAATCAAATCTTTCTTCAACCGTCAATGTATATTTCAGGAATTATTTTTGTAGGTCAAACGGTCTTCAAGTAAAACAAAAAACGAAACTCATTTAAAGTTCGTTTATTAATTCTTCTAACATTTCGGCAAACACTGCGTCCCTTTATCAGAGAACCTAATTGTATACAAAAATATAAAATATATATAAATTTTTTAAATATAATTGTTTAACATATGTAAAGCTAAAAAAAGATAGAAATAAAAGAACATACCTGAGTTAAAATAACAAACATTCACATTTTGGAGTCAATACATGTCAAAGCGTAATATGTCAATTTTTAAAAAAGCGTAATATGCCAATTTATAAAAATAATTTTAAAAAGTACGAATCCAAATTAAAAACAGATATAAATGTAAAAAAATCATCCGTAGAAGCCTTATAAAATTGAATTGGCTTTTTTATGCAAGACTACATATTTGATAGAGAAAAGAGTCTGCAAAATGTTTGGGACAACGAACGAACATCTTCTTCTTCTTGTTGTTTGTGGCTTCTTGCTTCAGCAAATGGCCATATCTGCACAACGAACGAACATGTGACTAAGCAGAAAACAAAATACATTAAGGCGGATTATAAATTGCTAGGAAAAAGACGAAATCCAAAGGAACCACAAATGAGGAAAGCGTGCCAAAGCAACTTGATTTGAATTAATTAAAAAATTATTTAATAATACTTACACAAATTTTGTTAAAATTCATGATTTCTGCCTGTATATTAGTAGAAATATTATAATATTTGTTTATAAAAATAGATTCAATAATGCGTCTTTTATAAGCATTATTTTCACTAGCCAGAATTTTAATATTGTTGAACTCGAAATCAAAGTAATGGTTTAAATTCCAACTGTGTTGTCACCGTATGACATAAAAAAATAATTCCTCACAATTCGTTTCTAGGCTTCTTCAGAGAAAGTGTCCGCATGGAATAAACCTCGAAAATTGAAAATTGGATGAAAATTGACAAAATGGCGTCCAAAAAACGAAAGCAACAAAAACTTCGAGTTATTTTTTATCATAATATTTTTAAAAAATATACTAAATAACTGTTTTTCAGGTTCACTTTATGCGGGCACTTTCCCTGAAGAAGCCCAAAAAAGAATTTTTGAAAAATCTTAATCGATTCACCGGCAATCATGCACACCAGTAGGTCACGCAGGAAAAATAAAACTTCACATAATTATTAATAACTTCTTTGTTTCCAATAATTTTCAACTGTTCGAAACATTTTTTCAATCTATAATAATATAGTAAATGATGTTCAAAAGCACAGCTTCATATTTTGGCAATCCAAGAATGAAGTTTTCTCAATTTTTGACCGTTAAACTTGAAAAGTAACACCACAAAAATTTGAAATGAATGATAAAATTGAGATCTAGTTAATAATTTGGATGGAAATTGTTTCAATAGGTGGCTGTGAAATGATAAATAAATGAAATAATAAATTATCAAAACAATCACAGGTGCTCCAGATTTTGGGATCCAGTTTGCATCAGAGTAACAATGGTTTCAGGTCTACTGGCAGAAATCCAATTAGGAGAATACAAGACTAGATTTACAGTGAACGATACATACTTAACTACAATTATCTTCTTCCTTAACTACAATTACACTTAACTAAACCATTTGAGGCACATACAAATACCAGAATCAATTTAAGAGACCCGATCTCAAATTATCTCTCTTAGGCCGCTGAAATGAGAATCACTTTCTCTGGATGAATGGCGAAATTTGATGATTGAATAAAATTTGAATGCTATTATATACTTGCTGAGTCACAGCTGATTTCATTCGATAATATCTGTAATGACCTAAGACTATATTGATAGAAATAGTACAAAGCCTGCACGTGAATTATTAACGTGAAAACAATCTTTCAATTTCTCATAGCGGTAATATTTATTACCTGAAGTCTTCAACGTTCAAATGAACGAAATATGTTTTTTTGATTAAAATTTGTTTTAAAATAAAGCTCTAGTTTACAAATAAAAATTAGCATTATAAGCTTTTTACTACTACAGTACTTTCTTTGTAAATAAATCAATATCTCACCAAAAACTTGTGAGATACAAAAATCTCCGCGAAATAAAAAGTTATCAGTACCAAGTAATATTAAAGAATATAACCTTATTTAAATTGGTTATTATTATCTAAGTAGGGTAAGTGCACTGGTTTCCGGACACGAATCAGTAGTTGGACGAATATTTTTTTCTCAGATTTCTTTTCCTTGTCTCAAAATTTTTTTTCTCAGAATAAAATTATTATAATGTTATAAAAGTTCTGACATATGAAAGAGATTAGCATTTATTTTCTAACTTTTTTTTGGCAATTCGTAAAATGTAATACTTTTTTATGTATGTACGTTTATCCTAAATGAAAAATTAATAATCTAATGAGAAGAAAAGACAAAAATTATTCAAACTTGGCGAGATGTTTTCTGTTTTTAGTAATATTTTCCCATCAAGTTTTAATAATTTTTTTCTTTTCATTTCTTTAGATTATTAATTTTTCATTTACTTAGATA
>JBAGKK010000451.1:75109-96045 GCA_037177015.1 Euceroptres primus | reverse complement strand
AGCACAAATCTAGCACAATTTAGCACAACTTTCATTTTTTTGAAATTTTGAGTTTGCGGTTCTAACTTCCGGGACATCAAAAAAATACCAACTGAAATTTATGCTAAGTAGACTGTATTAGTACTTATTATTCCTAAAAATGTCAAGGGAAAAAGCAGGTGGGGTTTTTGAGAAAAATTTTTTTAATTTGTTTCAAAAAATCAAAATACATAACTTTAATACTTTTTATTATTTTTAAATTTTCTGGGAGATTTTGAACGAGTGCAGAAGACTGTATAAACTGAAATAAGAAAAACCTTAATATTTCAAAAATTGCAAAAATGGCAAGATTTTGAAAAAAATCTAAATTAATTTTTTTATCGAAAAAACAAAAAAATACTAAGTGGAAAATTTATGGTAAGTATTATATTAGTACCTATTATCCCTAAAAATTTCAAAGAAAATAAAGGTGGGGTTTTTGAGGAAAACTTTTTGTATTTTTTCAAAACATTAAAACAAACTTTGCCATTTTTTATTATTTTTTTAATTTTGTATGGATTTTGAGTATAAACTGAAATAAGAAAAACCTTAATATCTCAAAAATTGCAAAAATGGAAAGGTTTTTAAAGTAAAATTTCCAAAAAAACTCATTTCATCCTTAAAATTTTTAAAAATTCGTAAAAAATGTAAAAATGTCACTATGTTAATTTACAAAAATACGTGTCTCCTTATTTTCCACGTACAAAAACATATTTCACTGGCAAGCCAATTCTAAACATGTCACCCGCCGGCCTGCATGATTTGAAATGGATTCGGTCATATTCAAGTAAGCTTTTTTAGGAGGGCCTCTTTATTAGAGCACCTTACACTAACAATTTTCACAACTTTTTAAAATATTATGATAAATTGAAATATGAACCATGGAACATTAGTGGGAATTTTAAAGCCTAATTTTTTGTAAAGATATCTGGGTTTCGATTACATATCTTTTTCATTTCACGTCCACATTCACCACACTGTTAAATTCACCTCCCTTCACTTATTTCACTATAGACAAAAAATTGAATGATTGTGTTAGTGAAGTGAAAAAGTTGCATAATCAACCTCTTGGCACTATGTTCAAGTTTTCTAACTTTTCTACAAAAAGTCAAAAAAGTTTCCAGTCAACAAATCAATTCACGATCATTTCCAGATTATTTTCAAATTTCCTTGAATTATTCCAGCTTCATCATTCAGATCAGTAAGATTAACATCAGTAAGATTCAAAAAATCTCCAAGTTGGAAATGTTGATTTTTAAGAACCATTATCTTTCATTCAGAAATAATGGAACTCAACTGGACGCAGGTTCGACTATGCAGCCAGCAGAGAACGTGGAAGCAGAAGATCTTTACTGGCCAGTTTTCCACTCGATTTCCCGCGAGAAAACGAGAAAGGATTGGCCAAGATTAGTACTGTAGGAATGAGAGGTACGCAAGCTCTCGTAGAGAGACACAGATAGATGAACGAATAGGGGGTGAGAGGGCACGAGGAGCCAAAATCGAAAAAGCTCGAGAAAAGCTGCTTAAGTGGATAGTTCAGTGGATAGGAGAGAAAGAATGGAGCAAAGAGTCGAGCAAAGATTGGTTCAAGGAGGAGAAGATGAAAGTGAGACGCTCGCTGCACTGGCTTAGCTGAGGTATTATCGTATGAGAATCTCTCATCGGATCCAATAGTTCGAGAGCGCGGATGTGGAATAAAGCTCATCAAGGATTCAGCCCACAATCCGCATTCGATGAATTAAAGATGTCGCAAAGAGTAACAAGAACGGATCTTTCGCGCGCGGTACCGACTGCGTCCAAATCCCAACTTTTCGATCACAAGTCGCAATGGCTTTTCTCTTCATTACGAATCGAATTAACCTTTGAACTGCCACTTGGCCAATCTTCCTCACATTCTTCCTGACTTTGTACTCGCTTGTTCCATTAGCCCAGGAATTATTAATTTTTAGACACCTCGTTTTTATTTCACATTAGAAAAACAAATATTCTTTTTAGGAATTGTAGCAACCAGCTTGACAATCGAAATTTTGAATAGAGGAAAAGAACATTTTTTATGGATCCCGAATCGCGAGCGTAACCTCATGTGGAAAAATGTTTCGAGAATTTCCCTCAGTGCGTCATCGAAACGTCGACGAATGTCGGCTTCGAAAAAAACGCTTCCTGTTTATGAAGAAAGGCCGGTTTTCGTTGAAAATAAAATTGTGGAAGATGGCGAAAAGGCACGCTCGCTTTCAGGTCATGTCACTATTCGACGTCACCGAAAAAGTCTTTATAATTCTGTTGAAAAGTTTTCCTACAGAAGAATATAGCTTCGTGTTATTGAATGCCTCGATTTTATGACGAATTCGACAGAATATTAAGGATTAGAAAATAAATTTAAGAGAAGGAAAGAAATTCAAGATAATATTTCAGATAAAATAAGAACAGTTAAGAATGAAATGATTGTGTCTGAGGCACGTATTTTGAGAATTCAATGCTCGTTTCATATGTCAATTTACTTTATGTAACGTGTCTCAATTTTAAAGTACAATAATGGGATTCTGTGATGGTATATGAAGGCATTGATCGATTTAAAATGTCGTTCGCGATCTTCGCATACGAGTCACAGGCGTGCGAGTCGATACGCTCGAATTAAAGTGGCGTTTTGACGTCATCGATATATTGAATTCAACAGAGCTGGACACTCGGGGTTAACGGAGGTTAACTGGAACATCTTACGCACGAACTCTCCAACATCGGCAGACTCCGGACCCGGAGCCTGGAGATACGATTGGAATCTATTGCATCATGTATTTGGGTTGGCCCGATCGAACCGGGAGCCGGCTCCTTTATACGATACACGAGCGTTCCTATCATCTCACTCGATGCATTTCGACTTTACGTATATAAACTTAGCGATTGCCCGGGGAGCAGATTTTCCCAGAACCTTTCCGTATTGGTACAAACAACATCGATGTGGAACAGAAGAACGATAGAATGATATGGTTTCTCGATTCGAGTTTCTTGAGACGCGATGCGAATTTCAAGATCTAGAGTCTCAGGTTTAGAAACTAAAAGTACTCGGAAGGCATCTTTTTCTTTTTAAAAATATTCAGCTTTCGATATTGCAAATATTGGCTCTGCTGGGGACGCCTTTAAATTTCTCGTATCTCGTTATTTTCAAGACTGACTTGCTGTGACTTGAACCAGATAATTCCTTCGGTGGAAGTCTTCGAACGACACAGAAAAAACTAAGGTAAAATATTTAGAAGATTTCTGGATTATCATTTGGGTAGGTAATGAGAGGTAAAATATGTTGCAGGTAGTTTTTTAGAATTTCATTCAGATAACTTCACATCTTCATTCAAAATACATGTGTTGTATAGCAAACAGTTTTTCGTGCATAAGGTCCAAGAAAAAATAAGAACGGATTTAAAAATGGCAACGTTTCGGACTCGGTACGGTCCCTTATCAAGCCTGATGAGAAAACTTGATTACGTAAATTTTAAAAATACAAATATAAAAATATAAAAAATACAACAAAATATAAAAAATATACAACAAAATATAAAATACAAATATAAAAACTATAGAAATGTAAAGTTGTTTATGTAAAAAATCGACATGAACTAAACCATAGAAATGATAAAAAAAAGTGTGTTCGATGCGTAGTTAGTAATGATAAGTAATATAATAAGTAGTGATGATTAATAATAAAATAAATAATAACAATTAATCTTTATAAACAAAGGTTTACCTGAACATTAATTGAGGTGAGTAAAAATGATGTGGATTTCCGTTGATATATAAAAAAATCAAAAAATCAGAGAACATGGGGTTGACCAACTCAACAACAATGTGGATCATTATGTACTTCTTCAGATGAATAAAGTCATAGGCAGCTTGAATTATTGTAATAATGTTAGCGTATGTTAACATTAATATAACTGTGTGAATGAGAAAAATAAAGATATTAAAATATATTGCTTGTTGATTGATAAAGAAAATTTTGTTTGAGGATAGGTTTAGAAATTGAATGAAGGGTATTAAGGGTATTAAGGGATTAAGAATATTTGATACATAATGATGTCACGAGAATCCGATCGATTTTTTATTTATATTTAGTGGGTTTATTAAGAGAAATGCAAATATAATGCTGAAATTTGAGGAAATAATAAGCAATATATCAAGGAATCGACATCTGGTGCGTTTTAATTTTTATTTTGAAAAAAAATTATTTTTGAAAAATTTTTTTTCGAAATAAAAACTGTAACGCACCAGACGTCGATCCTTAAATATATTCTTTATTATTTTCCAAAATTTTAGCACTATATTTGCATTTCTCTTTTAATAAACCCGCTGAATGTAAATAAAAAATCGGTCGGTTGTTCGTGACGTCATTATGTATCACATACCTTTAAAAATATTTTGAACAATCAACAAAATTCAAAATAATAACCGTTAATCATTTTACAAACTTATCAGGGATCCCAGCCATTTAAAAGTTTAATTTTGGGGAAATTTTTCAAATTCCATTTGTATTTCAGATGTATTTAATTTCAAAACCAACTGAACAATTTCGGTTTCGAGAAATCTACATTCAAAGAGAGCTTATAAAAGCTTCAATTTCTTTTTGAATTAAACTCAATTTCGAAAAGTTCAATGTTCTAAGCTTATTTCTAAGCGTAGCAAAAGTTCCAAGCGTAGCTAAAAAGGTACCAATTTGTGTTCAAAATTCGAATTGATGAACTGCACACCTTTAGTTTAGGAAATTTGATTAAGAAATATGTTGAAAGACACGGAATATTTAGAGGCAGGTTAAAAAATTTGGGAAAAGTTTTAAAGTTTCTAGAAGACTCTGAATCTACAAGGTTTTAATATTGTAACATGCGTTTTTGAATGTCATAAATTTCTATTTATTATAATTCTTGGAAAATTAATCGAAACTTTGAATAAAAAAAAAAGAAAAAAAGGGTGAAAATTCTCAAAACTAGGGATTTTAGGTGATCTTGAGAAAAATATGGGTAAATAGGAAAAGAAAGGGGAATAGGGGACTAAGGTGGTCCAAAAATGCATTACCAAAATTTTTTTGATGATAAAGGAACGCGATATCTCCCATCTTTTTGTGATTTCCGATAGAAGAAATTGCATATTTTTATCTTGTTTATTTTTAATATGAAACAGTGCCCTGGAGCATTTAAAGTTAACATGTGATTTTGCATATAAGAAGCTCATTTTTCGAAACATTTTTCGAACATGGAACTTTGCATAAGGAAAGCTCATTTTTCGAGAAAAATTTTTGTAAATTTAAATTTAGTCGTTTCGTAAGGAATGTTGAACGAATAATTTCTACCCAATAACTTTTCATTTTGACCCCCCCCCAACCCCTTTATATTGTGCCCGGAAAATGCCCCAAGAAATAGAATATAGCAGTTTTATGTAAAATTCATGCTAAAAATGCGAATTTTGGAATTTTTTTAGCATGAATTTGTTTTATTCAATAAGTGGCAAAATTGCAAGTATTTTATTACTAATTTTAAATTGTTTAAACAATTTTGTTTTTTTGAAAAATTGCACTGTGCCTATAAATCATGATAAGTTAGTATTTCTGGGAATAATGACAACAACTGAATTTTAAGAATAATATTTTTTAAGAAATTTTTCAAATGTTTAAATAATTTCCATTTTTTTAAATTTTTTGTAAAAAAATTATGAGAATTTAGTATTTTCGGGAATAAATGACACATTGAATGAGTATTGGGAGTATTATTTTTTGTTTAGCACTTTTCAATTGTTTAATTTTTTTTCGCAAAATATCATGAAAAGTTAGTATTTTCTGAAATTAGTGGCACTCTTAATGAGTGTTAGGTGAAATATTTTTTCTTTCAGACATTTTGCAATTGTGTAAACAATTACTAATCATTCACTTTTAACTTTTCATAGGAAGCGTAAAAAAAATTCTAGTTGATTCTAATCTTTTACACAATGTCGGTTATTATTAAGTATTTTTTTCTTTATGAACTTATACAGCAATTGTTTAAACAATAATTACTTGTTTAAACAATTGTTTTGAGTAATTTATGGACAGTTATTTGTTTCTTGTGAACTTAATAGGCAGTTAAATTGTTTTAAGAAAAAGGGTAATAATTTTTGTTTCAGACAGTTTCTTACACATGAATTTTACAAGAAAAACGTAACTTTCTTTAACTTATTGACAAAAATTATTTAAACAAATGATTATTTCTTAAACAATTGCAAAATGTCTGAAACAAAAAGTATTACTCCTAATACTCATTATGTGTGTCATTAATTCCAAAAATAGGAACTTTTCATGATATTTTGCCAAATAAAAATTTAAACAAATGGAAACTTTTAAACGTCAAGGCTCAACGTGAGTTCCTAAAATCATCTTATCTAGGTGAAAATGTATGTGTTCTTAAAAACACTGAAATTGGCACTTTGTGAAACCATTAAAAATTGTTACTTTTTGAAAAACTGAAGTGACAAGAGTTAAGTTATAATGTATAAATTTTAAGGAAAATATATGAAAATTAAAAGTTACATAGTGAACTGTGGAAATTTGGTAGTTTAGAATTTTCAAATTTAAAATTTTCAGACTTTTTTCTTTTTTTAATAAAATAAAGTTCAATAGTTAAGCGTTTATTTTAATTTTTTTCTACAGCTAAAATTTTTGGATGTTCAAAGTCGAAGTCATGTCCAGTCTCAATTCTGTGTCTTTTAAGATCAGTCAAATTATCTACATTGTAGTTACGACGTGTATGTTCACAAATTCTGTGATGTACAAATCTACCTGTGTGTCCAATATAGCAGCAGTCACAATTTAAGCAATCAAATTTGTAGACTATGTTTCTTTTTTGAGAAATGTCTAATCTATCTTTAGGAGATGGAAATAGATTTGAGTTAGATTTAATTGGTCTGAAAATAACTTTGATGCTATTCTGAAGGAAAATGTTAGCAAGTTTGTACGTTATTCCCGAGATATACGGAACTACCGCAAAACCTTTGGAGTTGATAGATTCTTTTTCTCCCAGTTGATTTTAAATGTTGTTAATTCTGATTTTAATAAGTCTATTGATGATATTTATAGGGTAACCATTATCGATTAAAGTCTTTTGTATTAGCCTAATATTCACACTAAAAAATAAAAATGCTTTTTCGTTATTTCGGCATTTTCATTTGGCTTTTTCTCGATCTCATGACGAAAAGCACTGTATTTGCCATGTCCAAACGAAAATTTTGTCTCGAGCGATTAAATCACGAGGCGAAGCCGAGGGAAACTACTTTCTCGCCAAAATTTGCGTTTAAACTTGGCTAATAATGTACTATTAGAGACAAATTCGGTATGGAAACAGATTGGGTGACAAAACCATCCGACTTTAGTTTAGTCCGTGAATCCCAAAAAAAAGAAGTACGATTTCTGAATCAAAATAGAATGATTGTGGATGAAAACAGAATCGAATCTGGTATCATCTTTCAACATGAAGTTGGTCAGACATGTTGTATGTTTAGTCAGATATAATGTAGAACAACCAAATATCATATTAGAACGCCCAGAAAAACATACCGGATTGAAAGTAAAGTCTAGTTTTTACTATTGTGTGGTCTGAAATTCAATGAGGATGGTTTAATAGCTCTATCTATGAGTCTTAAATTATAAATGAGTCTCTTATAAATGAGTCTCTTAAATTTTTATGAGTCCAAAAATCATTCATTTCTTTTGCGACCAAGGATGCTGCTATAAAAAGTGTAGGTACCTACCAGACCAAGTCGGTTTGTGGTACCAATTAGTGAGAAGGGTGCCATTTTTAGTTCCAATGAGAGATACGTCTAAAAAGTTGAGTGTATAGCTTTTTTTCTTTTTCAAATGTGAATTTAGGATTTGAGTCCTAAAAGTTGAAAATTTCTAAAACTTCCTGTTACTTTGATTTCGAAATGATCCTGAAGATATCATCTACGTATCTTTTATAGAAAGGAACTTTAAAACTTAAGATTGAAAAGCAATCAATTTCGAGAGTATTCATGATGATGTCCACTACCACAGATGGGAGCGGAGATCCCTATTTTCATCCTTCCATTTAAAAAAATTTTTATTATTAAATTTAAAATAAATGGAGCTTAGACAAAATTCGACTGCATTTAAGAATTCATCTCTTGGTACATAAGTATCTGGAGCGATTTCATCCTATTTGTTTTCGATACATTGAAGAGCTAGATTCATTAGGATTGTAGGGAATAAATTAACCACATCTAGAGATACAAGAAAATGTTGTTCAGGAATAATGTCATTGACAAATTGCCAGCTGCTTTTAACATGATAGTTAGATTTCACTGTTACGACTTTTAAAATATTAGCAAGATATTTAGCTAATTGGGAGGTAGGACTGTTAACAGTAAAAACTATTATTCTGAGAGGTTATCAGTTTTGCGTATTTTTGGTATTTTGTTATTCAAGCTGCTTATGTCTTTATTCATCTGAAGAAGTACATAATGATCCACATTGTAGTTGAGACGGTCAACCCCAAATTCTCTGATCTTTTTATTTTTCTATATATCAACGGAAATCCACATAACTTTTACTCGTCATCTCAATTAATGTTCAGGTAAACCTTTGTTTATAAAGATTAATTGTTATTATTTATTATTTATTCATTTATTTATTATTTATCGTCACTATTATTTTTACATTACGTATCATTACTAACCACGCATCTAACCCATTTTTAACATAATTTCTACGGTTTAATCCATCTTGATTTTTTACATAAACAACTTTATAGGGTGAGTGCACTGGTCTCCGGACACGTATCAGCGGTCGGACCAATATTTATTTTCTCTGAATAAAATTGTTATAATGTTATAAAAGTTCTGTCACATGAAAGATATTGGCATTTATTTTCTAACCTTTTTTTGACAGTTTGTAAAATGTAATACTTTTTTATGTATGAACTTCCAAAAGTAGTGTCCGACCATAGAATCGTCCAATTACCGGGTTACCCTATTTCTATATTTTTTATATTTTGTTGTATTTTGTATTTTGCTTTATATTTTTTTGTATTTTATACTTTGTTGTATTTTGTATTTTGTTTTATATTTTGTTGTATTTTATATTTGTTGTATTTTATATATTCTTATATTTGTATTTTTAAAATTTACATAATAAAATTTTCTCAACAGGCTTGATAAGGAACCGTACCGAGTCCGAAACATTGCCATTTTTAAATCCATTTTTTTTTTGTTTTTTGACTTTATGCACCGAAAACTGTTTGCTACATAAAATAGAGGTTGAAACAGAAGAAAGAAATGATACATGTGTTGTCATGGAAAAACGAAAGAAAATTTCACCGATATTTGGGTGAAATTTACCCAGTGAAGTTAATTTTTGTTGCAGGTAAATATCATACCGTAATCGGGGTAAAATTAACACTTCGTTTCTCCCGTGCATGCAATTTTTATTTCAAATTCAGTCCTGCAAGTCGAGTTTGACGTTAACTGAAATTAAATTGGAATTATCGACATGGCACTGATATTTTGATAAAAAAACACAATAAACTAAAATTGAAATTAAACACAATCGTTTTGATGATAGAAGTGTTGATAGAACTTAAGTGTCGAATTCCACCATGTCGGAATCCGTGGACAGGCAATTTATCTGTATCGCTGCACCTCTTTCCTCTTACTTGAGCAAAGTCGAACATCGCGCTTAACGTGTCATTACGCCTCGTTAATTGGCAGTTCGTATTACTCCATTCGAAATAAACACCTCTTTGATCAAAACCCTGATTCTCACAATCGCCTCGAATTAATTGCACTTTTCTTTGGACTTCACCGCTCTTTGCTTCCCAGAAAAACTTTCACGTTTATCCAAGACACTAAACAGAGTTGAATTTCTTTCTTTCCCACTTTGAGAGAAGTGTAGCATTAAAGATAAAACTTTCGCGCTAATGGTATAATGCATCATAAACGAACATTAATATTGTCTCAATAAAATTATGACGACAAAAGTTTCATTGTTCGTAAAAGATAAAGCTCAAAAACTGAAACTAAAATAAAATCTGATGACGATACTCTGAAGAAAAGTATTTCGCCTATCAAATAACAGAAAAGATTTTTTATTTTTATCTACTGCTTACTCTGTTATTTGTTTCCTTGAAATTGCAGGCTCATGAAGATTTAATAGGATTTCGTGATTCTGAACCTGTGCATTAACAGTACCTATACTGCATGTGAATCGATTCTATCCCGGGAAGAATGAATATATTATTAGCAGAAAACATAGTCCAAAGGTCCGTAGCAGAAAATGAAGAATCACTGGTGACCTTATTGGAAATTTAATTGGTGGAAAGATCGCGGAAAGTTTTCATTAACAAGGCGCTTCGGTTGCCTATAACCTTTACGCAGAGAGATCGGGGCTAATGGACCAGGTTGTACCGGGGCAACTGGTCGCGCCAAGTTTAGAAGCGCGGAATCCGGCCCAAACACGACCGAAATAAATCGCTAATCACGATTCTTAATCAACGGATCCTCGTTTCTATATATATATATATAAAGAGCCAGCGACTGCACTTTAGCTGCCAAATCAATTCATATGCTTCGTTTCAAATCACCACAGAAGGAAAGCCTATTTTCCCATAAAAATAATATTTAATATATTCTGTAGCTTCATATCCTCTACATTTATCACATTATTTTGTTTCTAAACAAACAAATATTATTTTATTTTTTTTATTTTATTTTAAACAGTCCCTTGCAGAAAAACGGTTGCCAAGAAAATGTTTACAAAAATCAGAAAAAACAGCAATTAGTCCCTCGAGACAATATTTGAATAATCTTCACAATTTTTTCCACTTAACGTAAAGGTAATATTTTCCCTTGCAGAAGACACGAATGACATATTTACTCGTTACACACATAAATCTGCCCGGTAGCAACGAGTAAACATCATTGAGGAATTTCCCATCGTTACGAGTAATAGTTAAGTAGTTTCACAAGCATTGTGAATGACTCACAACAACTACTGTTTGAGAGTTTCTTCCCAGTATGACATCTTGGTGATATCGACAAGTTTCTGTTTTCTATTTAGCATTCAAACGATAACGAGTTAAGTTAAAGAAAAGTAAGGCGAAAAGGATGACTTGTTGAGATCTCGACACTTGGAAGACCTTCTTCGAGAAGGTCGAAGACCTTCGCAATTCGAGTCGAAAGAACTGTGAAGGTTGAGAACCACCTTGACGCATTTCGACATAGTTAGTTAGCGTCGGACCTCAAATCTCGTTGCACAAGTGTACTTGGCATGGACGCATGTACGTGGATGCGTACATTGAGCCTGTTGCATTCGACGCCGAGTTAAGGCTGCCCCTATGTTTCTAATTATAAATGATCTATGTTTGGGTTCTGCCGATATTTTCTGGCATTGACAGTACACAGCGTTCAACGTGCACTACAACTTTGTTCAGTGCCCCTCGAACCACTACCAACAACGCAATTCAGGCTCAAAATGATGCTTGGAAATTTAGTGGGTAAAATAGATCAGGACGAAAATAAATGTTTTTAGTTTTTAGACTACATTTAAGTGGAGCTATTTGCGCATGATGGGAAAAAACGTACAACTCAATTTATGTATGTTTTTTAATATGATAATAAAAATCAAAATAATAATATTCTAGCATATAAGATTCAGAAGGATTTCTACTTTACTGATGATGAGGATGGAATTTTATGCGACCTCTGTACAATAGGGTGGTCCTTATTTTTTTTTTATTCGTTTACTCCTACTGGCGGAATTTGTTCGTATGCTCAAAAAAAGAGTATGCCCAAGATTTTAGCCAAATCGGTTAATATTTACCCACCAAACATGGGCCTTGAAATTTTCCATGGTATTTACTTGGGAGAAATCACGCAAAAACGAAAAGTCTACATAACTTTTTCAATTTTTATTCGAATCATTCTATCTCCGTGGACAAAAATTTGCATGGGTTGCTTAAAATATCTTCATAATCAAAAGCTCAAAATTTTGAAAAATCATAAAAGCTATTTCTTAAAGTTATTAACAAATAGTGACCAAAAATTGTGGAATATTTTAATAATTTATTGTCAAGTGAATTCAAGATCTCAAAATCCAAAATTTTGAAAAATTTGGGAAAAAATTTGGGAAAAAAAACCTTCTTTCCCACAGTTCTCAAAGTAATGCTTTTAAATTTTGGGAAAACAAAATTTTTGGCTTCAGAAATTACTTGATAAATTTGAAGTTTTAAATTATTTGAAATTTTAAATTATCCAAAATTTAAAAAAAATACAAAATGGCGGCCAACTTAAAATTGAAAAGCTTATTTTTACATTTTTCAACGAAATACTTTGAAACTTCGTAAAAACAAATTATTTGACTTCAGAAACTACTTGATAATTTTAAAAATCCAAAATATTGAAAAAATAAAAAATGGCAGCTAATTTAAAATTACAAGAAAAACCTTACTACTACAGACTTCAACGAAATACTTTTAAACTTTACAAGAAAAAAAATGTTGATTCAGAACTTGTAAGATAATTTGAGAAAGTAAGGAAGAGATTTATTTTCATATTTTTGAATGGTATCTGTTTAATCAAAAATATAAGAAGAACGTACTACTTACAGCTAAATGAAAAAATTTTTATTTATGCAGGGTCTTGAATATTATTATTAATAATAATATTATTTCGGAATAATTTTATTTAGCTAACATCTTGCCAGATGAGCTGCTTTTTCATCTTTAATAAGCCACCATTTTGTTTTCTTTTCAATATTTTAAATTGTTAAAATTATCAAGTAGTTTCTGAAGCCAAACACTTTGTCTTTACGAAATTTCAAAGTATTACGTTGAAATCTATAAAAATGAGATTTTTTAAATTTTGAGTTGACCGCCATTTTGTATTATTTTTAATTTTTAGATTTTTAGAATTATCAAGTAATTTCTGAAACCAAACAGTCTGTTTTCTCGAAGATTAAAAGTATGACGTAAACACTGTGTGAAAAAGGTATTTTTTGAGTTTTGAATTAGCCGTCATTTTGTATTTTTTCAAAATGTTGGATTTTGAGATCTTGCATTTACTTGAGAATAAATTATTGAATTTTTCTACAATTTTTGGTCACCCTTTGTTAATAACTTTAAGAAATAGCATTTTTGGGTTCATTTAGATAGCCGCCATTTTGTGATTGCTCAAAATTTTAAGTTTTTGACTATGAAGATATTTTAAGCATCCCAAGCAAATCTTTTTCTCAGAGACAGAATGATTCGAATAAAAATTGAAAAAGTTATGCAGATTTTCCGTTTTTGTCTGATTTCTCTCATGTAAATCTCATGGGAAATTTCAAGGTCCATTTTTGATGGGTAAATAACCGATTTGGCTAAAATTTATCGAACTTTCTTTTTTTGGACATACAAAAAAATTCCGCCAGTGGGAATAAACGAATTAAAAAAAATTTACTCCATAAATAAGGACCACCCTACTGTACAAGCATTGAAAGATGTTTAAATATGTGGATGCATATAAAAAATTGGTTAGGCCTCCAAACTTTGTATCAGTTCAATATAGAGGTTAGGGTGGTCCAAAAAAAGTCTTTTTCTGAAACGTTAAAACGTTTTTCGATTTTTTCAAAATTTAGGACAAATCATGAAGTTTGCCTCTCAGAAGAACATCATTGGATGATTCTAAGTGCTGCCTAAAAAATTGTTAAGTTGAAAACATGAAAAAAATCGAAAAGGGCCATCTTCTTTGAAGCAATTTTTTATTCGTAGCAACAAGGGAATGCAAAACTATTCACACTATCATTTAGTACATCTTTTAGATATATGTGAAAAAATTTTAAACAACTTTTTTATTTAAGATTGTGATGTCTATAGACAATTAAAAATCATAGTCTTTTCGTCAATAGTTAGAGATTTCTATTCGCCATGATTTTTTAAAACATAATATTGTTAGCAGACTTTGTTGCTCGGACGTTCATGTGCTAAGAAAAAAATTAAAATTTCAACACTTTTTAAATGTTGAGGAAATTAGCCCGAAGACTCGTATTTTTTTATTTTAAAAAACAATGAGCCTTTAAAATACAAGGTTAGAATTTTATTTTAAGTCCTTTTCAAAATATCTATCACTTCAGGTTGTTCAAATGTTTAAAAATTGTAAACATTACTGAAAAATGTGCTTTTTAGGGATATTAACACTTATTTTCTCAAAATTTAGACATGCGAGACACTTTTTGAGACCACATTCGTGTTGAGCGCATTTTTTTGTGTCAAATAATGTCATTTAACATAAGTGTAATTAATATTTTAGAAAAATATTATCTTACAACACAAAAACCATCGTTCTGCTTTGTAATTATTTGTCTTGTGTATCTATATAATTATTTATTTTTTATAGCGAAATGTTATGAAAAGTTGCTGATATGTATCCGAAAAATAATTTTTGCTTCAAACATTTTTGTTTTCGGTTTACTTGTTTGAAAAAAATAGCTTTTAACATTGAGAAAAATATTTTTTCGAATTTATAATTGAGATATTCAGAAAACGGTTTTATCTATTGATCTCAAACTTGCAGAAAACTTGTACAATATGTATTAGAATCCAAGAATTTTTTAACTTTATTTTTTGAGACCTGTAATGAGTGAAAAACTTTAACTTTGTAGTAATCTTATTAAAAAGAGACGAATTGTTGGGCTAATTTTCTTAACAATTAAAAACTTTGACATTTTAGTTTTTTTCTTAGTCCATAACAGCAACAAAATCTGCTAGCAATATTATGTTTAAAAAAATCATACCGAATAGAAATCTCTTACTATTAGCAAAAAGAATATAATTTTCAATTGTCTATAGACATCACAAGCAGAAATAAAAAAATTGTTTCAACTTTTTTTATATATCTCTGAGAGATGTACTAAATAATAATGCAATATTTTTGCATTCACTTGTTGCTACGAATAAAAAAATTGCTTTAAAGAAGATAACCATTTTGCTACTTTTTTTAGAATTGAGTTCTTTGTTTATAAAAATAAAAAAGCTGAAAAAATTTTTTCTTGAGGGTAAAGTTTAAAAAACCTTTAAAAAATACGCAAAAGTTGTACCTAATTAATAGCCCCACTCTATGGTAGGGAAGAAAAAATTTCTTGACATAAAAAGAGGTTTCCATGATTTTTGGTAGATTCAGGGATCACAGGTGTTCAGAAGTTCAATTTTAGGGAAAATAGTGGATTTCTCTTTTGAAAAATGGGGGAAAAAGTGGAAAATTTGTTTCTTTCAAAAATACCAAAGAAGCCAATACAAGTTAATAAAAATCGCTGCCAAGTAATTACTAGTTTAAATGTTTTTACGTTGGGGTGTATTTTAATTGTGTTCATTTCATGAACACTGCTTCCTAATAAAGCTTGTATTTTTAACCATTAATTAGTTGTAATTTAACCATTAACCCATTCGGCGAATCAAAAGGAATAAAGGTTCTAATAATATTGGTATATTCCCAAAATTGAAAAACTATTCCTGCTATATACGTAAAAAAATTTTATTTTATCTATTATAAATATAGTTGGTCATAGAAGATTTTACAATAGGACAATCGATTCCTCTCGTCAAAAGTAATAAATTTGGTTCGTAAAATATTGCTATATTCTCAAAATTGAAAAAAGTTTTACTTATAAACGAAAAAATTCAAAATTCAAAAAATTTTAGAAGAGGAAATTTTTTGTTTGAAGATGATTAAAAACATTGTATTGATTTTTATTAATTAAATTCAATCCCGCATTAAAAAAATTATGTATTTTTTAAATGTGAAAATTATGTATTTTTTAAATGAAAAAATCTTTTATTATTACTCTCTAGAGTTTTCTAAAATCCTCCATGAAGTCTTCTGGATTTTTCGACAATCTGCTGGATTTTTCGACAATCTTCTGGATTTTTCGACAGCCTTCTGGATTTATCGACAATCTTCTAGAATTTTGTAGAATATTTTTAATTTCTCATGTACTTTTAGATTCGTTAAATCTACTGAAATCTTTCAAAATCCTCAAGAATCTTCAAGATTAATGTCAGTCTAGAAAATTTGGGATAAGTTTCTAGAAGATTCTAGAAGACTCTGAATCTCTAAGGTTTTAATACTGTGACACGCGTTTTTGAAACGATTAATTGGAAAATTAATCGAAACTTTGAATAAAGAAAGGGGAAAAGGGGGGAAATTTTCTTGAAATAGGGATTTTAAGGGAGCTTGAAAAAATATGGGAAAAGGGTGAAAATAAGGATAAAAGGGGAAAAGGAGACTGACTGTGATCCCCAGATTTCAAACTTTTCAACTTCTACTCGTTTCCGTCAATTGAAGATATCGTTTGAAAAATCATGACAATCTATTTTGGTATGGAGAAAAAGCTTTTTATTACATATTATTTATTAAGAAGATTAATATATCTTTATATCAGTGAATTAATCAAATAATAAATTATACTTAGAGGATATTGAGATGTTTTTCTTTTGGAGATTTGGAGAACGAAGTAAATTAACTTCTGCGTTGAAATGCTTTTATAAAAGCCCGATTTTCAGGATGTTTCAGTCGTGGAAAGACAACATTTACCTTCGGCAACGTTAGAGTTCGCTGTTTCATTTCCGGCCTTATGGTAGAAGTTTCCCTCTCTGGTTCGCAGCATTTTACGTAAAAACCAGCCTCATATTTAAAGACTTTAAATATGCACTGGAAATTAAAGCAACCTCGGCGCGAAACGACTTCGGTTTTCTCTTTTGCCTCCGTCTCCACGAGAATTTAAGCTCGCAATGTCGTTACGAACGAGCGAAACTGTAAGACGTTATTCAAGGTATTTACTTTTTCATGTTTCTCTATTTTCTGCTGTACTAACACTTTGTCACCCTTATTTCATTTAGAGTGAATAAATTGATATTTAAGTAAAACCCAATAAATATCAATGCTTTAAAACGACAAGCTTTTTTGTCTATTGTTTCTAAACTGCTTAATTGATTTGAGAATGAAAAATTGTTTCGAACGATACACTATTTGTATCGTTTTAAATGTTGATACAAAAATCTGTAGATTTTTTAAAAGAAAGTGGGAAAAGGATAGGATGATATAAGTGGCATTCGAGTTGAAGAGTAGGAGGTAAAATATGTAGAGGAGACAGCGATGTGGTTGTGAGGAATGATGTATGAGATGCATTTGTAACTTTAGCGTACAACCGCGCAGAGAACTCAGAGGAATTGTGTGCAGCCATTGCTATCTAACTGTCAACCTCAGACGACTCTAAAACGTTTATGAGATTGTGCAGCGAAAAATTTGACGAGACTCGAGCAGGATTGACACTACCTTTCCACCTTTTAGCTTGGATGGGGGCTCAAAATAGCAAAATTTATGACTGTCGTCACACATCTGCGAATTGCTTTGAAGATATTACAATGTGCACGAAATATATAGTTGAAATATATTTGCCTAAAAAATCTGGTGAAAAGATCGTCAGAAAGTCATTGTGAAACCTATTCAAATTTTATGAAATAGAAACTAATTAAATTGCATAATTTTAACAGAATTATATATTATAAAAGCTTTGCGTTTTCTTGTTGACTAAAGGATTTGATCCAATCACGTTAATAGCGTATAAGAAAGTTTCCAGAAGTTTCGCGGTTGTTGATCAAACTTGGAAAACTTGGTCTATTATAAAAGCTTTTGAGTTAACACGAAATTGAATTTGTAGCAAGTAGCAGAATAATACAAAGGTTCTTATACAGTTTTCTTATACTCACGGAAGCCATAAATGGTAAAATATTTAAACCAGTAGAACTCACCTGAAACAAAAAAAAAAAAATGTTGTGAATCTTAAAAGCTTGTAATCTATGTATTTTCAAAATGTTTTAATTCATAATCTAAATTATATTTCAAAATAGTTCAATTTTGATTAAATATTTAATCAAAATTAAACTAGTTTGAAATATAATTTATTTTGTAACCAAGATGAATCACAAGACAGAAGGGGTAATTCACACTGCAAATTCGTAAGCCCCAGGTCTTGGAATAATGCAACAATCGTGTTCGTAAACCTCGGTGCCTTGTTGGTAACCCAGATTGACACATTGCTACACCCTCGTAGATCATAGTACTAGCAGAGATACATGAGTAGAGAGATGCAAGTTGGGTCGAACATACAACCTAACGTGACGCCCTCAAAGAAGCTTTGACCTACCCCTTATCCTCTCCTGACCTCATTTGACTTCACGGCTCGCTTTTCTCTTCAGTTCCTGAGCTTTAAACACGTAAACCGACACGGAATTCCATTCGTTTCATTCACACACTTTTTTTCACCTTACTCTGTGTGTTTGCATGCCTCTTCAAACATCCCATACACTTCAAGCTGTCGAGTCAAAAGGACAAAGAATAGGTGCAAAGTGACGACTTTGGACCTCAGACCTAAGATCTCTTTTATGTTTCGAAATCAGTACATATCTAGAATGTCCATTTTTAGATATCCAGGTTTCTGGATAAATTACTCTTATAAAACCTGATAGATACCTGACTTGAAACCTGAAATCAAAAAATTCTTTAAATCAGGAATTGAATTATGAATTAAAAAAGAATAGTGTAGATCGGTGGGTATCAACTTGATCCAAATTGGCATCAAAATGTTACAAGCAGTTGGCATTTGTTTGAAAAATTTTGATACTTTCAGGTTTTAGTCCAGGCAAATTGTACTTCAATGTAGAATTAACTATATTCTACAACAATTTTTCAACAGATTCATACAATGTAATGTGCACAATCCAAATTATGAAAAAAATTACCAGAGCCCTGCTTCAATATTTTAATCTTGAATTACAGTTTCCAATTGTAATATTTCGCTGCTTAGTTACTTGATTATGAGTAACGTCAACCCGCGACAATGCACAGAAGAAATTGGAGGTTCCTTTTTTATTGACTTGCTAATTAATTTAATTTGAATACACCCAAATCTGTTTAAGGAATTTATGATTTATAATTATTCTCTTTATAATTTATAATTTGTAATTTATTCTCTTAATAGACCTTTCTCCCAATTTTTCTTAATAATCCTTATTTTAACTTGAATCTATGACAAAAACTATTTAGCTCACAATCAACAAAGATAATTGTAATATCTTGCTGCTTAGTTACTTGATTATTAGTGACGTCAACTCGCGACAATGCACCGAAAAAATTGGAGGTTCCTTTTTGTTGCAGTTCTAATCAGCCCTATCCGGTGTGTGAAAAATCCCTGACTAAAGTTTGATGCCACGTCAACTAATCCAATGGACGGCGCTGCTTCGATTCTGCCCGGTAAATGCATTAGGTTTAAAAAAAAATTATTAATTTGAAAAAATATATTTTTTTGGAAATAAAGAGCCTTCAAATTTTCAAAATTTATTCCCAGATATATATGATCATTATTTTAAATGCACATAACGTGTTAAAACTTTCCAAAATATAGAGAAATTTCATAAATATGTAAGATACAGTTCTAAAGCAGATTGCATTGTTTTTATTTAAATTATTGAAATAAATTTGGAATAAATGACTAAAATAATGCATAAAAAATTCGTTTAATATTTAATTAATCTACTAATTATAAAATCAGTTCTTAAAAAGATAAGAATAAAAAAATAAATGTAAGATAAGACGAATAAATTAATGATGATAAATTTTGGTTCGAGATATTATTATTATATTTTTATTTTTCGAGATTTTTTAGTTGTCCCGTAAAATAAGACGAATAAATAAATGATTATAAATTTTGGTGTGTAATAATAAATATGAAAATAAATATTAGGGCGGGCCGAAAATAGTGAATTTTGACCATTCAAATCCCGAATATGAAAAAAAGTTTCGTTTTCTAATCAGGATGAATGTACAATTTTTTCTTTTTTACTTTTTGGTCAATATTATAGCAATCCACTACGAAAGCTTGACATTTTTAATTCTTAAAATTTTTACTTTTTTTCTGAGTGCAAAAATTATGGTGAATTTTTTACGTAGAGATTGTGAGGGAAATAATAAGAAATAAAAAATGAAGAAAAATGAATTTTGACCGAATAATGATTTTCTGAAAATTGGCAAAAAAGTAAGTTGTTTTAAATCGCTCAACGAAACTTTTATTTCAACAAATTTTTTAATTTCTAAATGAAATGTCGTTAGCTTAAAGTAGAGAATCCAGCCATTATTTTCAAAAACTTAAAAAAGTTTTTAGTTTTTTTCAATCCCTTAAAAAACTCTAAAATCCCAAAATTTAATAATTAAAAGCAGATCAAAATTTTTTTAGGTTGCAGTGAAAATAATGCGTTGATACTTCACTTCCAGCTAATAAAAATTCATTTAAAAAACTTAAAAAAATTTGAAATAAAAGTTTTATTCAGCGATTTAAAAAAAATAATTTTTTGAGTTTTCAAAAAATCATAACTTTGTGAAAATTAATTTTTGTTCATTTTTTATTATTAATTGTCGCCACAATCTTTACATAAAAAAAAATCACCATAAGTTTTTGACTCATAGAAAAAAATGTAAAAATTTCAAGCTCGTGGTGGTTTGCTATAATATTGATAAAAATAAAAAATAAAAAATTGTACACTCATCCTGATTAGAAAAGGAAACCTTTTTTCATAGTTGGGATTTAATTGGTCAAAATTAGCTATTTTCGGCCCGTCCTAATATTTATTTTCATATTTATTATTACACACCAGAATTTATCATAATTAATTTATTCGTCTTATTTTACGGGACGACTACAAAATCCTGAAAATAAAATTCCCGGCTAAAAAAATATTCGAAATAGAAAATTCCAGAAATTAGAAAATTGTCGAAAATGCTAAATTCCCAGCGTTAAGGAATCATACCACTTTTGACACCTGAAAAAAGGCTTTTTTGCAAACTTTTCAAACTATTTCTATTATATATAT
>JBAGKK010000451.1:42036-58698 GCA_037177015.1 Euceroptres primus | reverse complement strand
CAAAAATTGAAAAGTAGAGTTTTCCAAAACTGTAATTTTCTAAAGAAATTTGATATTAATTAAATTTGATAATACTTGAAAAAATTTATTTCTCGAAATTATCAAACCATAGTGATAAAAAAATATAATTTTATTTTTTTATCAGATTTTCAACGAAAAATTGTTTGACTCAGTGCAATACCGTCAAACTAAATCTTGATTTTCTCGGAACAGAATAATTTCTTTTTATCAAAAATTTTTTCTTCTCATTCGCCATCCCCATATCTTGGCAGCAAGTTTTTATTTTTCTGTTTAAACTAAAAATTGTATGTTTTATGTTTTAATCCGCAGCTGAGCCTGCTCTAATTTTTGGTTAGTGTCACTTCGAGATTGTCAGCTTCCACATGTATTTCCTCAAAACTGGATAACTTTTTCTAATAAAACTTTTTTAGCCACAATTCAGCAATACTTTAGCTCAGGAGCGGACTTTTGTTTTATTTTTAAATGGCGATTTCGATTTTACACAATGTTTTTTTGCTCTCCTGAAAAATTCACATTTTGTTGGTTATCTAGTTTTCTACTGCTACCCTTCAATTGTAACCTAACCCAGAGTCTTTCACCAGAATCAGTTACGCTACTTTTGCTCTTCTCCTGCACATATTATGAAAAATCTTTCACCTTGAAGAAATTTTGTTGACATTTGAAAAGCAGAACTTGGTTCAAATTATCATAACTCATTTGACAAAAGTGAGCTTTATCTACTTGGGGGAATTAAACAAATTTGGATTAACCTGTTTCAGGCCTAACCATTTTTTTTGCATGCATCATTATCTTTATGTTATACGTGCCTAGGTAGGCCGGATGTAATTGCTTTGAAGGGGAAATACGAGGACTTGACAAACAAATACACATGTCGGTGTAGCGTGACACTCTGGTGTCGACGACGCTCGTCGAGGGTGAGGGTTAGTTCCCTGATTAGAGGTAGGGTAACAGAGTAGGGGAGAAAAGTAAAGGATCGGATGAGTCGTGCTCAAGTAGACAAGGAACAAGTCAGTCCTTCCTCTCAGCCTTTTATAGATTATTCGCATACAATGGCCTCGTGACGAGTGGTGTACTGCCTCTAAAAAAACTGCAGTTGCAATTCTTTCAGATTAACCAAAGAGAAACAAATTCTCCGGTACTTTACGATTTCCATATTAAAAATTTTCATATTAAATTCAACTAAATTTCTATACTAAAAAAACACAATTTATTATTTGATAAGTTTAATATAACTGTAAAACATGTAAGTTGTACTACAAACTTTACAATCTAGTTAAAAGGTTAATTTAAAATAATATTTAATTTGATGTAATTAAAGTTAATTTAATCGAGAATTTAATTTCATTTTATAAACATAACTTCTCTTGTCATTCTCCTTTTGATGTCTTATTAATCGAAAGCCGAGCACTTAAAGCTATTCTCATGAAAAAGAGATTGAAAATATGCGAAGAAAAAACTTTTCCTTGAATGGTCGACGACTTTATAACTTTCCCCTTATTAAATCGCGAAAGTAGAGAGTGAAGAAAAAAAAATTGAGAAAAGGGGTAATTCAATAATCGCTTATCGGTCTCGCGAATTCTAAAAACCAATTGGTTCGTCCTTCTACTCGACCATGTAAAGAATGTAACGAACTTAGATTATCTTCTCACCTTATGCGAAGGGTAATCAATAGTTCTGCATAGTTAAACGGCAGGCTTCTTTCACTTCGATTCATTCCGAAATAACCGGTCTGTTAATTTTTAAACGTTGCTTTTCCTAAATCAACTTTTTGTTAATCGATCCTTTTCATAAATAATAAATCGTTTTTTTCTTTGTTTCCTGTCCCGCTTGCAATGAATCAAAAACCGGGTGATCGTTCATTTAAACTCTAAAAGGGAAATAATTTTCGCGACCAATTTTTCTCGATTGTCCATGACGGTTAAAAAAACCGATACGTTTCGATATTGTGTATTGTCTATCTGTAGAACGAGTGGAATACGTTAAATGCGAGCGGAACAGAATTCCATCAGTAGCCTGTGTACCTAAATGTGTCCTCGTAGTCGGTGTTTTGCTGGTGTTTGGTGTCGTGCTGTTTGGTGTTTTAATGTTGATTGGACGACTGCCGATTCAGCAGGCGTTCGTTTACCACGATTGTGCGATACTGGCTCTACGAGAATTTGAAAATGTCGCCAGTCCACCCGATATCGGGGAATAGCCGGGACGATGCAGTTAATAATACACACGTCGACTAGCGTTTTTGCCAATTTCAAATGTATACGCCCCTTTCCCGCGAATAAGTATTTCCACCGCTTTCGACATGACAAAAACACAGCTCGATAGACTTTGCAAAATGCAGTATATTCCGCGAAATTCGATACACTTTCAACATCCCTTTTTGCTATTCGAGACATCGTTATGCATTCATTTTCAATTTCAAATTACGAAAATCGGTTCTTTCTCTTTTATCTTGCATGTTTTTGATCCAAGTATTCAATTTCGAGTATAAATCAGAGAGTACTTTTGGTCATTTCCAAATTAATATAAATATATTAATATTGCCCTCAAACCCGTAAAAGGGAGAGAATAAATACATACAAATATATTAATATTAATTTATATTAGTTAAATTAATATAAATTAATATTCTTCACGTAAAGTCTTACAGATAATATAATTCTAATAAAAAATTAACTAACGAAAGATCTAAATGTCGGGTAAAAAAGCGTGTAAATCGTGATTAAATAAAAAATGAATAATAGTTTTGGAACTATGATTGTTTCTTTTATGAATCGTGTGATGATTTTTGGAAAAAAGAACGCGTGGTGGGTTCGGCCGTTGTCCAAAATTGCCCTTACCCTGTTACCACACGTAGTTATTATACTCTTGTAGTGCATATGTAGGTATATGTGTGTGATAGAGCTGCATAGTGAATACAGACTTGCCATTTATGGTAGGCAACTAGAGCATACAGATAGTGACACTGAGGTGGTGCAGGGGTGGCAGTCGGTGCCGATATAGTGTGAAAGTGAACATAGCCTCTGTGTGTTAATTTCAGCAGCGGTGAGCCCGCCTCGTATGTGGTGGACAGTGCTGGCTGCATGTTCACGCCAAGGTACGTGAACGTCGTACATACAGTCTAATATCATAAATGTTTCATTCTGTCAGGGCAAGGACGTTTGGATCTCTTGAGTATACATACCATTGAATTCTATACCATTACATAAACTATCAATTATTATCGTCCACCATCGATAGTAATCGAGTTTCTATTCAGAGTACGGTTCCGAGTAATAAAGACTATAAAATATTCTATTAGAAAAGAAAGAAAGCTACTTTAATCCAAGAGAGTTGAACAAGAAGTAGTCCAGTCTTCTGGTACGTAGTACTTACCAGATGGCTGGTAAGTAGTACCAGTCATCTGGTACTTTTGGTTGGTAAAGTAAAAAAAACAAATTTTTTATAAATCGCTTCACTTTAGGGCGCATAATACCGCTTCAGGTTCTGTGACAAGGTTTTTGCCCGGTATACGGGAAAATTGTTTGCAAAAAGAGAAAAAAATCATATACCTGTGATTTGTTGCTTTTCTGTGCATCGTAGAGGAAAAATGCATTACATGAAGAAGAAAGTAGATGCAATTCTGAGAAAAACTAAAAAAAAAAAGTGTTCTAGGACCAATAGTTTAAAAAAGTTATGGTCTTTCCAAAAAACCCAATTTTTTCGATTTTTTGCTAAAAATCACAACTTTTTTTTTTGTTTTTGTGTAGCTCGCATCCGGGGACGTCGATTTTTTGCTAAAAATAACAACTTTTTTTTGCTTCCGTGTAGCTCGAATCTGGACACGTCAAAATGGTTCACAGATGGATTAAACTAGATAGTATTGTCTGTAATTAAAAAAAAAAGAATATCCTAATTATAATAGATCGCGAGTTATCATCTCTCAAAGTTGACCCGTTTCGGCTTATTTTAAGGGGTAAATGACATGAGTTCAATTTTTTCAAATGGCTCGTTTCTGCATGAATTGTCATTAAAGGTGTCAGAGGATGAATGAAAGTACATGAAATTACACGTAATTTTAAAAAAAGAATGTTCTGATCTCGTTAGTTTCCGATTTACAGCCTTTTTAACAAATCCTGGTGTTTTCATTTTTTATCCGAAAATCGGAAAACTGTGTTTTTTTGGAATAGCTCGTTTCCTGGATGTCACAGGAGAAGTTCTATCAAGATAAATTGATAGATAACCAAAATTTTGGTAAAAAATGGCTATTTGTTTAAAAAATTCTTAAAAAATCAAATATATGTTGTGCTAATAGGACTTCAGCGAAATCTTATTTTTAACCCTTTTAGTGCCCCCGATACCATACGTGGCACAAAAGATTACCGACTAATTTTTTTAATAACTTTTACAATTTTAATTAAAAAATTCTGAGAAATTTTGACAAGTATAGATGCATCCTATAGAAGGTTTTCCAGACAGAAATTAATGAAAACATTTTGTTGTTTAGTTGCAAAAATTGAAAAATTAAAGTTTCCAAAAATGCCATTTTATAAAAGAAACTTGATTATAATTAAATTTAATATTTATTTTAAAAAATTGATATCTTGAAATTATTAAAGTTTATTAATAAATAATATATAATTTTCTTTTTTTTATCAGACTTTCAGCGAGAAATTGTTTGCGACAGTGTGATATCGTCACACTAAATCCTGATTTTCTCGGAATAGAATCATTTTTTTAATTAAACATTTTTTATTCTCATTCAGAATCCCCATATCTCGGGAGCAAGTTTTTATTTTTGTTAAAATTGAAAATTCGATTTTTAATCGCTATCCAAACCAGATTCTGAAAACCTAAGAAATTGTAACCTCAAAATTATTGGTCGATTTACTCGGAATTAATTAACTTTTTTTATCGAACTTTGTTTACCCGTATTTAGAAACTCAATATTTCGGGACGAAGTTCTTATTTTTTAAAAACTTAAAATGGCAATTCTTATCGAAATCCGCAGCCGAGCCTGCTCAAAGTTTAGGGTAGTGTCCCATTGATATTGTCAACTTCCATATCTATTTCCTTGAAACTGGATAAATTTTTCTGATCAAACTTTTTTGGCCTCAATTCAACAACAGTTCAGCACGGGAGTGGATTTTTGCTTTATCTTTAAATGCTCATTTCGATTTTACCGCAGGTTTTTTTCGCTATCCTGAAAAATTCACATTTTATTGGTTATCTAGTTCTGTACTCCCACCCTTCAATTATAGTGGATTAAAATGTTCGGAAATTAAAAACAAAGAGAATGTCCTAGCCCTAATGATAAATTAATATTTTTTTAATTGTTAATAAGACTCCCAGAGAGAAGTTACCTCTAAAAATACCAAAAATGCATATTTGAGGACGAAGAAGAAATATTTGTTTAAACAATTATTTGTTTTTTTCACTCTCTAAATCTGAATTAGTGAAAAGTGGGTCACTAATTCATTTTCGTGAAAATTTTTACTAATTAACAGTAGTTTTTGACTAAAGCTTTAGTGAAAAGTTTAAAACTACTGAACAAAATAGTGAAGTACGACTAATAATTAGTAACAATTTTCACTAAAGTGAATTGGTGGCCCACTTTTCACTAATTCAGATTTAGAGAGCATAAAAAATTAGTCAATATCGAATTGGTATTTTTTTTAAGATGTGATAAGAGTCCGTGAGAGAAATTTCATTTAAAAAATGCCAAAAAATAGATATTTGAGGACGAAGAGGAAACGTTTGTTTAAAAATTTATTTTTTTATCCATAAAAAATCAGTAAATATCGAATTGGTATTTTTTATAGATGTAATATGAGTCCGTGAGAGAAATTGCTTTTAAAAAATTCCAAAAATGCATATCTGAGGACGAAGAGGAAACAGTTGTTTAAACATTTATTTGTTTATTCATAAAAAATCAGTAAATATCAAATTGATATTTTTTTAATTTGCAATAAGCCTCCCCGGGAGAAATCGTAGCTCCAAAATGTCGAAAAATGCATATTTCAGACACAAGGAGGTAAAATTTATTTAAATAATTTGTTGTTTATTGATAAAAAATGATTTACCTAATAAGCTTAGAACATTTTTTTTAACATACCTCTAATTTCATGTACTTTCATTTATTCTCTGGCATCTTTAATACCAATTCATGCAGAAACAAGCTATTTTGAAAAAATTGAACTCATTTTTTTTACCCCTAAAAATAGGCCGAAAAGAGTCAACTTTGAGAGATAATAACTCTCGATCTATTTTAGTTAGGATATTCTTTTTTTTTTAAATTTCTGATAATATCTAGCTTAATTCATCTGTGGACCATTTTGACCTGTTACACCCCGGATCCGAGCTATACAGAATCAAAAAAAAAAGTTGTGATTTTTAGCAAAAAATCTAAAAAATTGGGTTTTTTGGAAAGACCATAACTTTTTAACTATTGTCTCTAGAAAACTTTTTTCAGTTTTTCTCAGAATTTCATCTACTTTATTTTTTGGGTAATGGCAGAAACCTTGTCACAGAACCTGAAGCGATGTTATGCACCCTAAAATAAAGCGATTTATAAAAAAATGTTGGTTTTTTTACTTTACCAGATTTACGTCATTTTCTCGACCAGATGACTGAATTAAAGTGCCGATTTCTGTTTTCGTTATTTTTATTATTTATTAGATTATTTGATTTATTGTTGATCATACTTTCTCACTATTTACTTAGAAAAATAAAGAAAATTGTAATTAAGGAAATGATTTATTTAATTGCATACTAAGTAAATTTTTTTCACTTGGAAAAATACAAATCTTTTAGTTTAATTAAACTGATGTTGATGAAACCCAACGAATCAAGTAAATTGACTCATTTGTTTTTGAGTATTTCTAATACATCAAATATTGCTAATTAGTTTAAGTTCCACGTATTTTGAAGTGGCCAATTAATGTTTGGATTGCAGTAATTAACAGTTGAAGTGTATTGCGCGATTTCAGAATTTGTTGAAAGTTCAAAAAACAAAAAAATGGTTTACTGCATTTACAAACTGTAACAATTTCGAAAATCTAAAGTATGATTTCTTTGGACGGAGATTAAATCAAGATTAAACCAAGATTGGATTAAACCAACTTCCATGTAATTATTAAAATTCTATCATAATTGTATGCAGTGCATCTTCCGAAGAAATCGATGACCTTATTTTGTTCAAAACTGATTGACTATTTTAAATCAGTCTTGGAATGGTTCAATCAAACTCGGAAAAATTTTAAAATTTCATTTTAATTTTCTCAAACAATTCAAAATTGTATTTTTAGGATTATTTTTTATCTCTTCTGAATAATTTAAATCTCTACAGTTTCATTTGCATTTCCTAGAGATAGGTACTTTTGGTATAACGCCTTTCAGTTGTAAATCTGCATAAAATGGTGATCCGAACGTCCTTGTTGGCTTTTGATTCTCCTTTAACTTTTAGCCAATACAATTTCATTAAATACTGTACTATTCTAGTTGAGAATTTTTAATGTAACACAAACTAAGGTTAGGAGGAGCCTTTGTTCAAATTTTCAAGATTTCATATCATATCATCATCATGAAAATGTTCTTTTATTGATACGATTTTTCTAACAGGAATTTAGCATCATTTAACTATTATAATTTACTTATGAAATTTAATATAATTTACTTTGAAAAACATGATTGTTTCTCTTCGAATTAGTAAAAGAATATTTACATCATGAGCAATATTTTCAATAAAATAAGTAAACACGAATTTAGTAATTTTTTATAATAATTGATATCTATACGGTTCTCTCATGAAGTATTGGCGGATAAATTAAGTGGTATAAACATTCGTTTCTTATAGCAAAAATTCACAAATAGAAATAATATATTACCTATCATAAAATATTTCAAGCTGTAAAAAATGAGAAAGCTAGTTTACTAATATCTCCCTTTTTGTCAATATTGTAAAAAATAATAATTTTATTTAACACTTTCTATGTTGTAGACTATGTTTTATGCGCTAACTTTTTCCAAATAACGGAAAAAAACGTGGACACAGTTGTTTTCAATACAGATATTCGTAAAAAAAAGTGTAAAATCGAAATAAAGCGAGTTGATTTTAATTGGAACTATAGAATTTTATTAGAGATGTGCAGTTCGTCAGTTCGAATTTTCAAGGCAAATTCGTACCTTTTCGTCCACGTTTTTGATATTATTTCCCGAAGAAATTAGGATTCTAAGCTCTCTTCAAATGCAAGATTTCTAAAAATTGAAATTGTTCAGTTGGTTTTGAAATTAAATCCATCTGAAATCCAATTCGATTTTCAAAAATTCGAATCGTCGATTCGAATTTTTCAAATTCAAATGTCATTTCAGATAGATTCAAAAATTCAAATGTCATTTCAGATGGATTCAAAAATTCGAATCGTCGATTCGAATTTTTCAAATTCAAATGTCATTTCAGATGGATTCAAAAATTCGAATCGTCGATTCGAATTTTTCAAATTCAAGTGGCATTTCAGATGGATTCAAAAATTCGAATCGTCGATTCAAGTTTTTCAAATTCAAATTACATTTCAGGATTAGAAAATTCGAATCGTCGATTCGAATTTTTCCAATTCAAATTGCATTTCAGAAGGATTCAAAAATTCGAATCGTCGATTCGAATTTCTAAAATTCGAATTGCATTTCAAATGGATTTAATTTCAAAACCAACTGAACAATTTTGATTTTGAGAAATTTTGCATTCAAAGAGAGCTTATAAGCCTAATTTCTTCTAGAATGAAACTCAATTTTTAAAAATTCAATGTTTTAAACTTGGCCGAAAAGGTACCAATTTGCATTGAAAATTCAAACTGACGAACTGCACATCTCTAAATTTTATTCAATAATAAAACTACAAATTATTTATAGAATAAGAATATTTTTAGAATTTTGCTATATTAGAATATTTGCTATAGAATAATTGCTATAATTAGCATACTATTTCTGGACAGTAACAATCCGCCGATATCGCAGTAAATTAAAATTGAAAGTTTTAGGCAAATTTGTCAAACTTTTGAGAAAGCATAATTCGAGAAAGCAATCTCTCCTAAATTTTCTAAATACTATTTTAGAAAATCATTAAAACGACATTCACTCTGAAGTTTCAATTTACTTCTTGAAATTTATCTTCTCTTAAACTTCCTTACTGCTTCGTGTATGAACGAGTCTTTTTACTGTCAGAACAGGCTTGCAGTAGTAAATACTGAAATAGTTTGAAAGATGCACCGAAGATCTCATGGCAATAAAAGATCAATCTATACGCGTATTGGAAGCGAGGAGAAACGAGTGAAAAAAAGCTTAAAGGAAACTATAGTGATAGAATCGCGAATCGGAAATCGTGAATCGTTGTTCCAGATATAGGGGGTAAGAGGGGATTCAAGATGGCAAGGCGAGACTGGAAGACGTTAGAAAAAGGCGAGAAGCGTTTTGTAGATTCCAAGACCGATAGAAGGCGATGTTAGAAAAGCGTAAAATCGTGTGGAATGGGTAAAAAGGTGAGAGAACGAGGGGGTTGAGGAGAGGATTCGAAGGCAGAAGAAAAGAGGCTGGGGTTTGAGGTGGTGGTGGGTGGATATTGCCGCGTTTGGCTCCTGAAGCATGTGTGCCCCATAAATAAAATGTAAATATTTTCAATAACTGCCGAGGCAGCCTCGGCATGAAAAATGCAAACCGCTTTGCGTCCGGTCTCGCCCGACGCCACTGTATCGCCTGCCCTTGTATGTACCACGGGCCCTGGAAAAACTGTCTTTTAATATATATGTATACTTGGTGTCCCGCGCGGAATTTATGGTGCTCGCTGGCCGATATTTGTTTCACTTAAGTGACTGCGTGTTTTTCCTCTTTCCGGTCTTCCGACCCGATACGCTCATCGAGATTTTGCGAAAAATCTCTGCAAGATTGAATCTTAAGAAAAACAATTTATGATTAAATTTATTTGACTTAAAGTTGAAAGGAGATTCAAATAATAATAAGAAAGGGTTACATTTAATTTGGTTGGAGTGGATAGAACTTTTCATGGTGAATAATCATAAGTTCAAATTCTCAGTTATTAAACGAATTGTAATTATGAATAGTTTGTAAAATGTGTAAGTTATTTAGGATGGTAGTAATTAAAGTTCAGAAATTATCTTTGATTAGTTTATGTTTCGTAGTTCTTTTATTTTGTAAGCAAAAAAAAAAGGAAAAAATTGAATCAGGCAAAAAAATATAAATATAAATATACTCAGTGGGGGATTAAATTGACCCTCGACGAAAATAATCGTTTATAATGTTGGATGTTAATTTTGGCTTTAGGGTCCGAATAAATAATTCAATTAATTTTTAATTGAACCAAACGTTTCGGCGCACAATGGTGGCCATCATCAGTACATTAACATAAATGGCCCTCATAATAACATTAACATAAACATTAACATTAACAATAAACAATTTTCAGAAAAAACAAAGTGTTTTTTCCAGAATAAACATTAACAACCGATGAGGGCCCCATTGTGCGCCGAAACGTTTGGTTCAATCATCAGTGTTTAATGTTTATTCTGGAAAAACAAAAATGTTTTTTTTAGAATAAGCATTAAAAAATAATATTAACATTAACAATAAACATTTTCCAGAAAAAACAAAATGTTTTTTCCAGAATAAACATTAATCACTGATAAGGGCCAGCATTGTGCGCCGAAACGTTTGGTTCAATTAAAAATTAATTGAATTATTTATTCTGACCCTAAAGCCAAAATTAACATCCAATATTATAAAAGAATATAAATATAAATATAATATAAATATAAATTTTAATCGTTGCAAATAGAATACGAAATGTTCATTTCAATAATCATTTCACTAGTAACTTCCAATTATTTTTTAAGTGTTTGGAATAAATTAATGGTGGGTTTACAAAATATCTGGATGTAACTTGCCTGAAAAAGTAATATCATTAAAAGAAAATTCATGATAAATTATTTTTTCTCATTGTAGAGTCTGAAATTCCCAGACGAACACTTTGAAACTTTACCATCCTAAATTTCAGAAAATCTAGTTTATTATAGTCCCAGCAGTGCACTCTTAGATTATCCAACTGTAATAAAGTTTCTTTATTTTTCATTTGAATGTAGAGCATGAGCTGCAAAATTATTTTAGTACGAATAGAATTTAATACTTCATTAAGAGAGTTTCTAGTATTAGATTCAAGTAGATTTCATAACATTTATAAAAGTGCACACTATTTTACTCCTCCAGTAGCAAATGCTACTCTAGTTAAGAATTAATTACTTTTGTTTTAAGTTTCATTGGTAGTAGTGTAATAAAAATAGTTATTTAATTCTGGAATGCATGAAACCGAAAACTTTTGTATTTATATCGTTAAACTGATTAATTTATAGAGTCAATTTATTAGAAATTAAACCACTCTTATTAAAAGAGCTATAATTTTCGAAAATTTTAAATGATACTTTGCAAATGAGACTTGACAAGGGCGCACACTGTAAGAAAATTCATTTTTTCGTTAAAAAAAGTCTACAGCCTTCAATTTTGCCCCGATTTGCAATTATTTTTTTAAAATTTAAGTGCACTAAATTTTAAAGAGCATCCTAGTAAGAGATTTTAGCATTTTCGAGATTTTTCACAAAATAATTGCACAGCCATACAAAAAAAAGTGTGCGTAGCCAAAAAAGCGACCTATATAGTGTTGTAGTATTGGTCGAGAATAATCGAAATCCAAAATTTTGGAATTTTCTGCTTACCAGGTTTTTTTTATTCGGCCTTGAATTTTTACTCGAGGTTGAATTTTTCTAAGTTGTCTACTTAGCATTTGGAATTGTTTTTTCAAGCTATTGAGTTGATCTTTTCATAGCTTTCATGTTAAAAGATATTTTCTGAAGTTTAGATGGCGAAAAAAATTTTTTGTGAAAGGTAATAACAAGAAAATTATAATGTTTTAACATGCGTAACATTTTTCTCGTAAACGGCTAAACGGATATTAACAACTGTGACGTCAACATTTTTATTTATGAATGTCTATTATAGAAATATGCTTTTGAATTTATAAAAATAAATTTGTTAATAAAAATCTCATTTGTTTATAAACAATTTGAGATTTTTTCTACTCGTAAAAAATTTTGCATCTCACGTTGTTCTACATTACTTTTGGAGAGAAACGCTGGAAGAAATGCGATGTAATTCTTATCATAACACGTTGTATGAATTACATCGTATTTCTTCCAGCGTTTCTCTTCAAAAGTAATGTAGAACAACGTGAGATGAAAAATTTTTTATGAGTAGAAAAATCTCAAATTGTTTATAAACAAATAAGATTTTTATTAACAAATTCATTTTTGTAAGTTCAAAAGCATATTTTTATAATAGACATTCATAAATAAAAATTTTGACGTCACGGTGTTAGTATCCGTTTAGCCGTTTACGAGAAAAATGTTAGTCATGTTGAAACATTATAATTTTCTTGTTATTAACTTTTACAAAAATATTTTTTTCGCCACCTAAACTTCAGAAAATATCTTTTCAACCTCGACTAAAAATTCAAGGTCGAATAAAAAAAACTGGTAAGCAGAAAATTCAAAAATTTTGGATTTCGACCAATACTACAACACTATGTAGGTCGCCTTTTTGGCTCCACACACTTTTTTTTGTGTGGCTGTGTTATTTACTCTTCAATAACGGTTTGCATATAATGCAAATCATCTTCAATCAACGCAAGGGGACTCCCAGATTACAAATATTTTGATTATTGTATGGTTAAATTATTATAAACAAATTAAATTAACAAATAGCCAAATATTGTAATTTTTGTTGAAAAAATTTTTCTTAGCTAAAAATACTTTAAATTATTGTGAGAGTGATTGTCAGTCACAACTTCTATAAAACATTAACAATTATAATTGTTATAAACAATTTTTGTGGAAAAATTTGGAATTTGTGGTTTTTTCAATTTCGGATTTCCCTTCATTATCTGAATTGATGCAGATATTCTTGAAAATAACATACATTCAATTATATTTATTAAAATTCAACAATTGTTAATTTTGTAAACAAATTAAATAAATAAATTCAAAACTTTGGCACTTTGACCTGGGAAAGAATTTTTTTACACTAAAACTGCTTTGAATTTTTGTGAGAGAAATTTACAGACACTATTCCTATAAAAAATTAACAATAAACCATTGTTATAATATTTAGTTGTTTAAATAATAGTTTAAATAATATTTTATTATGGTTAGTCATTAACCTACACTCTCAATACCCTATTGAGCAGTTTTATTGAGAAGGCAATGTTTAATAGAAAGAACTGCAAATCTCGCACAAAAATTTAGAGCAGTTTCAGTGCAAGCAAAGAAATTTTTTCCAGGTGAAGATACCATAATTTTACATTTATTTATATAATTTGTTTATAAGATCAGCAATTGTTATGTTTAAACTAATATAATTGAACAAATGTTATTTTCAAGAATATCTGCATCAATTCAGATGATGAAAGGAAATCCGAAATTTAAAAAACCACAAATTCCAAATTTTTCCACAAAAATTGTTTATAACAATTATAATTGTTAATTTTTTATAGAAATTGTGACTGACAATCACTCTCAAAATAATTTAAAGTATTTTAACTAAGAAACAAATTTTTTTAACAAAAATTACAATATTTAACTATTTATTAATTTAATTTTTTTTATAATAATTTAACCACACAGTAATCAAATTATTTGTATTCTGGGAGTCCCATTGCGTTGATTGAAGATGATTTGCATTATATGCAAACCGTTTTTGAAGAGTAAATAATTATTTTGTGAAAAATATCGATTTTCTCATACTTTGAGAAACATATAATAAATAAACAGACGAAAATGCTAAAATCTCTTACCAGAATGCTCTTTAAAATTTAACCCACTTTAGTTTAGAAAAAAATAATTGCAAATCGGAGTAAAATTGAAGGCTGTAGTCTTTTTTGAACGAAAAAATGCATTTCTTCCCAGTGTTAACAGTATTATTACGAGAACAGTAATTATTATGGCAAGGCAATATTTTTGTGTCTTTATGTATGACATCATTTTGTAATTTATACGTGACATATTACTAGACTAGACTTTTAGTTAAGCAAACTTACATTAAAACTAATTATATTTTGGTCCTGCCTTTTTATTTACAATCGGAATTACAAATTTCAAAGTCAATGTAATTCTTGAACATTCCAGAGTTAAAATATACCAAACAGTTCTTACAGATATCTTTTTTGTTTATTTTTTACATAAATCCTTTCTCCTTTACAAACAAAATATCAAAATTCAAACGACTTTTCCGTATGTTACAGGGGTTTTGGCTTCATCACATTCGCAGATCCTTCGAGCGTAGACAAAGTACTGGCACAAGGCACACACGAGTTAGACGGCAAAAAAGTGAGTACCCACAAATTTTTTTTACTAAAACGGACATGCTTCATTCAAAAATGTTCTTTTTGTAAAACTAAGTCGAAGTATAACTAATTTATAACTATGTATAACTATGTATAACTAATTTAGAAGTAACTTCATTTTCTATAAAATTAATTTATAAAGTTTATAAATTGTATGGACTATTAAAAATAATAGTCAGGAAGAAAGAAACATTCATGTGGAATCCGTTATTCGAAAAATAATAACAAAAACGTAATTATTAAATTTATCGATTATTGAATAAGAAGGAATAAGGATAATATTGAAAAATAAGCGCCTGTAGAAAATATGGAAGGAACTTATAGCAAGGGGTGAAAAGGGTAGCGCAAATGGATAGGAACGTAAATGTCCCCGGTGCCATAAGTGCTCGAAGTAGTACTCGAAATACCATGGATATGTAGGAACGTTCTGGCTAGGTATCCAACGACATAAATTTCCTGTAATTCGCCCGCCTAATGCAAATTGCGAGCGTACCTAGCATGAGAATAATACGAATTCGTGAGTATCTTGTCGTTATGGCAAAAGAATTTTCGCTAGAGAAAAAGCCTCCCCAAAAAAAGGATGAATAAGCTCTTAAAAGGTTGAATTTTGTTCATAATAATTTTCACCATATTAATTTGTTAATTCACTGGATCAGTTATGCAAATTGTTTTCATAAAAAAATCTAAATTATATGTCGAAAAATTTATTAATTTTTTTTTTAATCTCGAGAGGATATTCCCTCCGGAAATCATACTCGGAAATCTCTGGAAATCTCAGTCTATCTCTCTCTCTTTTCAATTGTTTTTTTTTATTTCGGTCTCCCTTCCCTTCATTGGCAATCGATAGAAATCAGAGGAATTCACGGCAGTCGATTGCCCAGTGAATCTTGCCCCTCGCAAAATATTTAACAACGGCCGATGCACCAAAAATGTTAACTCTATTACCACGTCGAATATTAAATTTAGCGCTCAGACTCATAATAGGTAGGACGTAACAGAGTTAACATTTTCTTTACTTATTTATAAATTTTATGGATTTGGATCTGGCGGTAAGAGAACTTATCGATCCTTTAAATTTCCAAAGGTACCTATTTTTTCAGAACTGGATCTTTCTATTAGTCCCTGCCAGAAAACATTTTTAAAGAATGACTGTCGGGTAAAAAAAGTTACTGTTTCCGGATTTTTATTTGTATGTGAAAGGCAGTCAATGCGAAAATTCATTTGTTAGATCGAAAAAAATTTCTGTGAGGGTCGAACGAGGATGGTGTGGGTTAGAAAGGGATGGTTTTTTACCCAGTGCTTTTTTCGACAAATCCGTGAGAAGAAGCCATGCGTTCGTGACATGTGGTTAAAGGGAGAGCTTTTGGAATGGAAGAGAAAAAATATACAACTTTTTTTAGGGACATTCGCTTAGGATTGACTAACAATAAGCAAAAGCTACAGAACATTAATTCCTAAAACTTAATTAAAAAGTATTTTCATTAATACTTTTTTACTGATTAATTAAAACATAGAAAATATAATAATTGCACTTGTTTTTTTTCTTAATGAAAGAGGGATTATTTGTTTTGGAAAGGGTTCAAATTATGGAAGAATATGAAGAATTGTCGCAGAGTAGAGACTGCTGGGAAGATTGTAGAGAACATAAAAGAAAAACAAGAGTCGAAAGAGGTAGAAACGAGCTCGCGAGAAATTGTCAAAGCTCTTTAGAAATTTCTCCACGGCCCGACATTGCCGGATGTATCTACGTTTGCTGGGACAATTCAGAAACGCTTTCGTAATATCACTCTCTGTAGTACTTTTCCTCGCGTAGTAAGAATACCACACCGTCGGAAAGAAAAACTGGGATTTTAAACCCTTTGACTGTCTTTCCACCTACTGGAGAGCGTAAGAAAAGAAGAGAGTTGAACTATCGTGGGTCTCGAGATGGAAAGGGAAAACGAGAGGCGAATTTGATTGAAGGAGATCTAGAAAGAGACGATGGGATTCACATGAGTGGGTATCGATTTTCGATGATGCTTCGAGAATTTAACCTCACCCTTGAATGCATCCGTTCGCGAATAACCTGCAAAATTAGACGGCGTAATACAGCGGCGTAGCCAGGATTTTTTTCGGGGGGGGGGGGCTTTGGGTTTAAGTATAGGCAAAGAGTGGGGGAAAAGGGCAATTGTATGATAAAAATACTTAATACTTCATGCCCTTAAACAAATAAA
>JBAGKK010000451.1:362-11009 GCA_037177015.1 Euceroptres primus | reverse complement strand
TATATATGTTATATACGAACATATAATATATGTTCATACATTTCGTCTGTTGAATTTAATCATAATTCCTAATACCTTTTTATTTGAAAACAATGTAAAATAGTTTTAATGATCACAGTTATAAAATCAAGTACAGAAAAGGTATCAATTAAATCAAGTAAGTCAAGTAAATAAATAAATGATTATGGTAAAATCTTTGTAAAAGAATATCAAGAATCTTTGGGTTCTTCTTTGATTCGAATTTCATTTTCAAATCAGAAATTAATTCTCATCGCATGAAGACTAACAAAAGAGGTCGCTGATTTAATTTTGCAAATAAAAATGAGGTATTTCATGCAAAATAAATGATCAAGCAAAATGTTAATGAGCAATAATTAATGTGAGACTGAGGAGTCTGTAAAAACCCAAGACAAGCAACACATTGGTCGTAAATTGAACTTTTTTGTTCTGTAATCGGACTATAATTTTTATTCACGCGTGCGATATAAAAAGAGACGAGTATAAAAATAACGAAATGTCTGCGTGCGAGAACAATTGTGATCAGAGCTTTGTGTTTCAGTGGATCTTACCAATGGACAGCTCACCCCGAACAACAACACGCCCTTGCTCACGCAAGCTCTTTCTGGTACGTTAACACTCTCAATTCCCAAAAAAACGCTTTCTTTCGTTGCCCTTTTCATGTTCAAAAAATTCAGAAATGGTCGAGAGTTTCTCTGCAAGGATCATTTTTCACTCTATACAAATCTGATAGAAACGAAGTGGATAATCAATTTAATTTTTTAAGAAGCTATCAATTTATAATTTTGTACTTCCACTTGTAAAATATTGTAAAAAAATTTGTTTTTTGAATTAAACGTTTTATTAAATTTTTAACGTCTTGCAGTAGATTTTGGGGTGGCGATCAATCCCTATATTTTTGTTTAAATTTATCCAAAGATTGGGCACACTTTCTTCACCAACTATGGTAAAATGAGGGAACAAGACTTTAGAAAACAATTTTATTACTGCCCTTACAGTACCGGTCACGAATATACGACCACCTGTTTTTTTCTGAGATGCATAAGTTCACTGAGGAAAAAAGACTTTCGAATCTATAGTATACATTCATCGATGAATCGAGAGCCGGGCTCCGGGGTAGACGGTCCTCGACTCAATGCTATAGATTCAACATTTTTTTTCAGTATTCTCCTAATTTTTATAATCTACGAGATACGATTTTTTGTTCAAAGTAATACAAAAACTACCGTCAAGTGGGGTAACGTTAGAACAAAATAAGCGTTTTTTTCTTGTTTCGCGTATTGCCGAAAATCAGATAAAAGAGCAGAATTTTTTTGAACCATTGAAATATCTTCAAGAATTCTTCGCCAAAAAATTAGTAGCCTAAAAAACTCGCAAATTCAATATTTCATTGTTGTCGCTTTACTGCAATGCTGATTGGATTTTTAAAATTTTAAACTTAGACCAAGTTCAAGTCATAACTCATAGATGTGTTTCTATTTTCAAATGACAAAAACTATAAGTCTAATTGGGAAATTAAATGATTCGAAAAGAAAAGCACGTCATTTTGTTTCATAAATTTATTCTGACCCTAAAGCCAAAATTAACATCCAACATTATAAACGATTATTTTAATATAAAATTAATTGAAAGTTATAATTTAAAAAAAATATAAATAATATAACTTGAGATTCAAAAATGTTTCAAAAATAATTCAGAAGATAGAAAAATTAAAGTAGTCGAATTTGAAAAGAAACTACTCTTTCAATCTGAATTAGTCATTATTAACTAATGAAATAGCGCCGATTCGTTTACCAAATGATTCAGTAACCATTTATACTAAGTTTTAGTCAGTAATGACTAATTCAGGTTTAGATAGTAAATTAAAGATCTTCCTGACTTAAAAATACATTAGTTGGACTTCTTAAAAACTTCCATTTTGAGAAAACAGTATTTGAGGATATTTAAGGATAATTAATATTTAAGGTATATTATATTTAATATTAACATTTAGTATTAATATTTAATATTAAAAATATTTTAGGATAATTAATCAAATCTTTATCTTGATTTATAATATCAAAGAGAATGAGCCGAAAGGTATTTTTTAACGAATTTTGAAAATGAAACCTAAGGGTGATTTAGAAAAAAATAGTTTAGGTCATAATTGTTTACCTAAAAATAGTTATTAGAATATCTGTTTTTTTTCCTTCCATCTTAGACGAGAAAAGTCGTAATTTTCATTCAATTTCAATTCTCAGCAGCTCATTTTGTTCTTTAAAAGTTCCTTTACAGTTATATTTGATATATTTTTATTGGAATTATTTCATTTATAAATTATACAGTTAATTGTCTTGCGAATCATACAATAGGTCAAATTACAAGATTTAATAAAAACGTACCAAATAGAACTAAAAATGATATTTTAAAGATCAAAATGAGCCTTGAGAAATGAAATTGAATGAAAACTACGATTTTTATCTAAGAGGAAAGAAAAACACAAATATTTAGATAACTGTTTTTAAATAAACAATTATAATTCAAAATATTTATTTCCTATAAAACACTTAAGTTTTTCTTTTGAAATTCATTTTAGTGAAAAAAGCTATTTATTTAAGTTATCTCATTCATTTACAAAATGAAAAATCTCTTTTTTGTAGATTTTATAATTCAAGATAAATATGGATTAATTTTCAGTTTGAATGTACGGGCAAAACATCCTTAAAAGCCATGTTCAAATTTAAATTCTTGAATTAGAATATCTTCAACTTCAATTCTAAAAACTTGGTATTACGAATTAAGGAAAATAAAATAGAGTCTTAAATTTTGAAGTTTTTCCAGTTTAAAAATGTTTAATTATTTCGAAATTGTTAAATATCGCTATTAAGTAATATCATGGCTTCATATCCTCATATACTCATATCCAAATTTTCAAGATTGTAATTATATTTTATTTTATTTTTTAATTTTAAAGATTTATGATTATTAAATGTCAAAATTAAAAGATCTACAAGTTATAAATGCTTAAAGTTGTCCCAAAATGATTTCGGAATCCGGGCAAACTCTAGGACACTCATTATTTGTTGCTAATTATTATAGTAAAAAAATTTTTTCGCGGGCTTTAATCTTGTGGAAATCTTTCTTCCTATATTTTAGTAATTTTCAAAAAAAGTTTTAGCAATTTATTTCAGAAAGGAAGGCATATTATTTTCTACAAAAGGGAATTCAGTAAAAGTTTGCAAATTTCAATTAAAATCAACCAATTTTGCAAACTTTTACTGAATTCTAATTTTTAGAAAATAATATACCTTATTCTCTAAAATAAATAAATGCTTCAAACTTTTTTTTTGAGAATTACTCTAAAATATGTATAGAAAGATTTTCATAAGGTTGAAATAATAGAAAAAATTAAAAAAAAAATAATTAGCATCAAACAATGAGTGCAAATCATTTTGGGACAAATTTAAGCATTTATAACTTGTAGGGAAATATTCCTTCCCAATGAACCTTTCCATACGTACTTAAAATATACTTTAAAAGATATTTCAACAACCAAAAAAAAATTTGCCCCTTTGTCTAACTTTTGGCAATACGCAAAATAAGAAAAAACTCTCATTTTGTTCTAGTGTTACCCTAGTTGACGGTATCGAAATTCTGAGTTGAATGAGCCTAAGGTGAAATGATTTTGTCAATACTTCAAAAAAATTGCAAAAAATAGTAAAAAAGTAAAATATTTTCAGCAAAAATAGTGCATTTTTCGATTTTTTCTAAAACTTTCAATAACTTACGAAATAAATTACACTTTTTAATGTCCTTGGGCTTATTTTAAAGGTACATCTCCATAGAATTTCCTGAATGCATAAAGAGAACTCTTCCATTTTTTTCTTAATTCTGCCAAAGACTAAACTTGAAACAAAAAAAAGGTGTAAAATTTCAAATAAAGCGAATACTCAGAAAAATTATTTTTATAAAATATAGAAATTAATATCCTTATGTATTACAGTAAATCCTAAGGTATGATTTTGATCTCCAATTGAATCAAAGCTGCAGTGCTTTAATCATTCGTTTTTTTAAAAAATCCACATTCGATCAATTTCAACTGGCAGTTGACGCGAACCAACGTGAAGTTGTGCATTGAAGGACATTTTTCATCTTGCATTTCTCTCAAAGTAATCAGTACCACTTTTTTAATACCTTATAATTTACTGTGATTCTAATAAAAAAATCGACAAAGTCTATCTTGACAAAAATTGACAAAAAATTGACTTTTGTATACCTTATAATTTACTGTGATTCTAATGAAAAAATTGACAAAGTCATTTCACCTTGTGCTTATAACCGCAGAATTTTGATAGATTTCGTATCATTTGAGGGAAATAAATTTATCTCTCAGATTGTGAAAATTAGAAAAACCTATGCATAGCACAAAACTGGTGGTCTCATATTCGTGAAAGGTGGATGGTGCGTAATTTTTATTAATTAAAAAGTCTTCTGGTGTTCAGAAAACTGTTTTCAAAAGTAAGAAAGCTCTTTTTTAAAAGTATAAATAACATTCAATATAATAAAAACTCACTTGATTGTCAAAAGCTCTAACTTTACTTATTTTTCCAATGAGTTGAAATGAAAGCAGAACTTTTCAAAAGAACTGATCCACACTTTGAAAGCTACCGTAACAAGATCCTTGAAATTCAAAGGGTTTCCGCGACTATAAGACAGAAGTTTACGATAACTTTGAAGGATTATGTGAAATGCATTAGAGTTCCTCGGAGAGAACGTATGTACGAGATATTTCGAAGCGCCGCACATGTGGAGCGCCGCGACGCCGGCAGCGAAATAGGAGAGCGCCTTGTTCCTTCTTTTTTTCTCACCCCATCCACATTTTCCGATCCAGCCACATCCCATCCCTGCCGTCCGCAATCTCCTCTCAAATAAATCAAACTTTTGAATCGCGTCATCCCCCTTCCCGTTTACCTCCGCGCACCCCCTCTGGCACCATCAGAAAACTTTGTAACTGGCCGGCATTGTCAAGAGTTTAAAAGCTGAATGGGTTTTTAGATTGTACGACGCCCTAGCGTTCGGTTTGTCATTGGACCGCCTTCCTACCTCGCGCCATTTCCTGTTAGCCGACGAGTTTCAAATTCTTCCTCCGCTTCCTCTTCTTGTGTCGTCGATAAATCTCGGAAGCGTATTTGCGAAGTAGTATGCATTTACTTAGCTCGCGAGACTTCTTAAATTCGCTTTCTGGTACTTTTCTTATCTTTCGATTACAGTCCCATGAAACCATAACGCTCCTCTGTAAAAAGAATTTAAAGCTTAGTTTAAGAATTTAAAGTAATTTTAGATTTTTAGACTATTTTCAAAACTGATTCCTTAGAAAAAACCTCGACCGTTCCATGAAACAAATCCTCTACTTTTTAATAATGCTTCTCTCTTCTGGCGAGTATGACATAGCACATGAATGTATTTACCTCTGTGTGTGTGTGCTTCTTTGTACAATTTTTTGATATTTTATTTCTATTAGCTTTTCAATCTTCGCTTCAATTTTAGAGTAAAAAATGATTTTTTATCGCTTGGCATGGTTTTCAATGTAACTTCAATAATCAATTACGTTTCTAGTTACCAATTTGAAAAAGGTGCTTAATAATAACAAATCTGTGGAATTTTGTTTTCTCAAGATGTCTAAATTAAATAATTGTTATCGACGGTGTGATTGCGTTGCTTGTCCCGTCTACTTTTGAAATACCATGTCCATTATTATTGTTGTCGATGTAGCTTTTCATCAGACTATAGTCTACCCCTCCATTATTTCAATTACGAAAAAAGCTCTCAATTCCCTTTATCAACTAAAACTCCTTTTTCTCATTGCAATAAGTGTTTTGCTTTCGATATTCACTTTCATTTAGTAATAAAAACTTCGATATTCACTTTCATTTAGTAATAAAACTTGCTCTTTCCTTTCCTCTATTTTCCGAAGGATATAAAAAGTCGATCTCTTGATTTTCATTTTATTATTCCACTCAAATTGTTACTCCCTCATAAAAACAACTTCCGACACATTCCAAGTAATAAAAAACACGCAGTAATCCCTTGGGCCAATTAAGCACTTGAGAAGAGAGAATAAAATTATAAGAAATTAGAAATCAAAGAAAGTAGCTAAGAATCAATGAAACAATGAAAAATGACGGGAATTCGTTGCAGTGATGAACAACTATCAAGCGGCAGCGCAAGCTGGATTCCCACCAGCGTCGCCACATGGGGCTGGTGGTCACGGAGGGCCTCAAGGCCGCTCGTTTCCTGCAGCCAACTCACCAGGGCCCATCGACATGTACAGTTCGAGTGCCGCAGCCGCAGCAGCAGCCGCAGCCGCAGATTCTGCAGTAGCCAGCTACGTCCAGGCCGCAGCTAGTCCGCAGCCCCCCACCACCGCGTTTCCCGCGATCGCAGTTTCCCGCGCCCCGCTCAACTATAATCCCGTAAGTTTATCCCCGTCACATTTACGGAGAACCGGAAATTATTCCTGAGGCTCAGAGAAGGGCCTTTTTCTTCCCGCCACACAGTGGGACAAAAAAGGTACCTGTGGACAAATCAACTTTCAGCCCACCATTTTTATCCGATTTGCAATTTTTTTTTTAAATGAAACTATAAGATTCTGCATTGTTTCACGATTCGACCCACACTGGGAGGAAATGCATTTTTCTTCGTTCAAAAAGTCTACAACCTTCAATTTTGTCCTGTTTTGCAATTATTTTTTTAAAAATTAAAGTGCGCTAAATTTTAAAGAGCACCCTGGTCAGAGATTTGACATTTTCGTCTGTTTATTTATTATATGTTTACTGAAAGTATGAGAAAATCGAAATTTTTCACAAAATAATTAATAAATAATAATTAATAAAAATCCTTTCAATTATTGTGAGGGTGATTGTCAGTCACAATTTCTATAAAACATTATCAATTATAATTGTGATAAACAATTTTTTCGGGAAAATTTGAAACTTATGGTTTTTTCAATTTCGGATTTCCCTTCATCATCTGAATTGATGCAGATATTCTTGAAAATAACATATATTCAATCATATTGGTTAAAATACAACAATTGTTAATTTTGTAAACAAATTTAATAAATAAATCTAAAACTTTAGCACTTTGGCCTGGAAAATAATTTTTTGCACTAAAACTGCTTTAAATTTTTGTGAGAGTTATTTGCAGTCACTATTTCTATAAAAAATTAACAATAAAAAATTGTTATAATAAATTTTTGTAGCGCCAAAAATCGCAAATGAAGTGACTAAAAACAAAAGAACGAATGAAGTAAACAATTGAGAAACTCTAGTAATGAAACTCCTTAACTGATTACTGGTATGTTGAATATATTAGATGAATTCTAGAAGTACACAAGTAACTGAAAACAAATGAAAACGAAAAAATATCAAACTTTTAACACGAAGAACCGAAAGTTATGATCGCAGCCGCTTAAGGGCATTTGATACATAATGACGTCACAAATTACCGACGGTTCCTTATTCATATTCAGCGGGTTTATTATTAGAGAAATGCAAATATAGGGCTGAAATTTTGGGAAATGATAAAGAATATACTGAGACATCGATGTCTGGTGAGTTTCAGCTTTTTTTTAAAATTGTTTTTCAATGTTTAATGTTGTCTCTTAATTGGCAAGCATTTTTATTACAAAAATCTAATGCAACCTAGGTGGCGCCCTTGTCTTTTTCTAAAGTTTCTTTCTGCTTTAACAGCATCGCACTTTCACCTCGATTATACTCAGCAATTTTATTCGTTCATTTTAATTACAAATAAGATTTTGCGCATATTTTTATAAGCCCTATATTTGCATTCCTCTAAAAATAATCCCACTGAATAAAAAGAATTCCATATCTTTACAATTAGGGAATGTGTTACATAATGAATTCATGTTATGCGAATGAGGGTTCTGACGCCCTTTTAAAATTACAAATTGATTCATTCATCACTTTAATTATGAGTCCAAATATGTAATTTTTTAAATATGATCGCTCATTCCATTATGACGACTATGATACAAGTTTTACCTGGTTTTATATTCGGTAGACTTATTATTAAAATAATTAATGTACCGATCTGAAGTTTTAGTAAATGATAAAAGATATAACGGAGCATTGATGTCAACTGCGGTACAAATTTTATTTTGTAAAATAAAAGATCAATTTTATCATTTTTAATTATTTTAAAAGTGCGTCAGAACACTCGTTAGCATAACATGAATTCATAGTGTATCACATTGCCTAAATATAAAGCTATGGAATTCTTTATATTCAGCGGGTTTATTATTAGAGAAATGTAAGTATAGGACTGACAATTTAGAAAATAATAAGGAACATATGTGGGCATCGATGTCTGATGCGCTTCTATTTCTATATTGAGTGAAAGGTTGTTTTTTTAAATTAGATTGTGTTCACCTTGAAGCCCAGGTGGTTGATGGCGTGATTGCACGTGATGACCTAAGATATTTTTGTTTATTACTAATTTCTGGTGCATTTACAACTAACTAGAAAAGATAACATCATTGTTATCATAAATAAGGCTAATAAAAATATGCGCAAAGTTGCATTTTTCATTAAAACGAACGAATAAAATTGCTGAGTATAAAAGAAGTGGGAGTGGGATGCTGTCAAAGTAGAAAGAAACTTTAGAAAAGGACAAAAGCGCCACCTAGGCTGCGTTAGATTTTTGTAATAAAAATGCTTGCCAATTTGGAGGAAACACGAAATTTTGAAAAACAATTTTGTTTTCAAAATAAAAATTGAAACTCACCAGAAATCGATGCCTCAATATATTCTTTATCATTTCCCAAAATTTCTGCACTATATTTGCATTTCTTTAAAAATAAACCCGCTGAACGTAAATAAGGAACGGTCGGTAATTGTGAACCAGTTTATATCCTCAGCCATCTAGCGGTAATCGTTGGAAGCTTTAGAAACTAGTGAAAGCGAAATTAGAGATTTTCACTTATTCACAGCTAACTTCACTCCATCGAAGTTTAAGGATACAAGAAAGTTTTTTTAAATACATGAAAATTTCGTAATACTCAAAATTAAATAATAATATTCAGTTGTTTAAAAAATGATTTTAAATAGTATTTTATTAAGTTTGGTCATTAGCTTACACTCTCAATACCCTATTGAGCAATTTTATTGTAAAGGCCAATTTTTCCTACGGGAAATTGCAAAAATTTTGGAATATTTCTTTCAATTGTCTACAACAATATTTATTCTCAATTTTTAATCGAAATTTAAATTGCAAATCTTTCGCACAAAAATTTAGAGCAGTTTCAGTGCAAAATAGTACCTTTCACACAAGTATCGAACAGTATTTTATACCACGAGAGCCAAAAAATCATGTCAAAGTTGAGATTTTGAGGTTAGAGTGGTATAAAAGTCTTTTCCAGGCCAAAGTTCCAAAGTTTTGAATTTATTTATTCAATTTCTTTACAAAATTAACAATTGCTGTACTTAAAAAATATAATTGTACAAATTATATAATTATAATTATATAAAAAATATATGTGAATTGTGAATATATGTAAAAAATATAATTGAATATATGAATGTATTTTCAAGAATATCTGCATAGATTCAGATGATGAAGCGAAATCCGAAATTCAAAAAACAAGAAATTCCAAATTTTTCCACAAAAATTTTTATAACAATTGTAATTGTTAATGTTTTATAAAACTTGTGACTGACAATCACTCTCACAATAATTTAAATCATTTTTAGCTAAGAAAAAATTGTTATCAACAAAAATTACAATATTTGGCTATTTGTTAATTTATTTGTTTATAATAATTTAACCATACCATAATCAAATTATCTGTATTCTGTGAGTCTCTTTGCGTTGACTGAAGATTAAATAATTATTGATTAAATTATTATTTGAAGAGTAAATAATTATTTTGTGAAAAATCTCGATTTTCTTATACTTTGAGTAAACATATAAGAAATAAACAGTCAAAAATGCAAAAATCTCTGACCAGGGTGCTCTTTAAAATTTAGAGCACTTTGATTTTTTTAAAAATAATTGCAAAGCGGGGCAAAATTGAAGGCTGTAAACTTTTTTGAACGAAAAAAAATGCATTTCCTCCCAGTGTACGACCTTTCAGAAAAGTTTCTTGAAAAATTTGTTATTTAACAAACAAAATTAAAAACATTTTTGTTTGTTTTGTCATGGCTGCCATTATGTTCGAAATTTTCTGACCTGACTACAAATAGCCAGAGTCGAGGCAGAAACTCATTAAAAATGTCGTCCGGCAGTGTCAACTGCATGAAAAATTTTTTCGGATTGTTGTAAAGAAATTAGTAAACAAAAGTTATATCTTCTCTATTTGCGATAATGAAGTATTTTGATCTACATTTTTTGAAGGAGATGAAAGTAAAGGCATGTTTATTTAAAATTGATGCATTGTTTCCCAACTCACCGCACCCCGAATTTTCAACCTTTACCAATCCTCTTGAAACTTGGCTACTTTGTAGCCATATGCCCGAATTTTTGAGGCAAAACCAATAGTATATTATGCACCTAAGGGGAGAAGAGGGACTTTTTTGACGAGTGTACGTTTTCAGTACTCGTCTCCGTCTCGCGCTACGCGCTCGCCTACGA
>JBAGKK010000446.1:194983-206238 GCA_037177015.1 Euceroptres primus | reverse complement strand
GATAACAAGTCTTATAAATTTATGGATAACAAGTCTTATAAATTTATGGATAACAAGTCTTATAAATTTATGGATAACAAGTTTTATAGATTCAAGATCTGATCATTGACGAATGAACGCCTCAGAGGAAAGGAAGAGCTTTTATTTCGTGATTCGCCTATTAAGTTTTGAGAGAAAAGAAAAAAAAGGATAAATTCAAAAGGTAGCATTTTTTCGTGAAAAGATTTGCAACATGAACGAACGCGCAGTAATCTGTCTTTATCATTCACGCACACTTATTATTATAGCCTAGCTTTTGTGTAACACATTAATGATTTAGATAAGTCGAGCTCTAAAAACAGACAGTAAGTAAACGATATTCACATATACCAAGTATATTACTGTATAATCAGTTAATTATTTATTGATCTATTTATTTACATTCCTCATCACTACTAACGATTGGGAGATAATGGTGGTCCTACACACGTTCCTCCTTTTGTTTCTTAATCGCGAGGGTTCCATCCAATGCTTGAGTCGTCTTTTGATGGCCAAAAGACGACTTTGATCTGACAGTTTCGAAAGGGAAGGCGTCTTTTGTAAAGAAACTGAGTTTGTGTGCAGTTTTTGATTTTTATCCAGTTTTTTAGTCATCTATTTCGATCTGTTGACCGGTTTCCTTTCGATTCTGGTCTCCTAGAGAGTTGAAACAAACATGTATATTATACAAAAAGCTCGGGTGACAGCCGAGATTTTTTAGCAGATTTGACGCCACGTGAAACAGCCAGTTGGCTATTACTATAGCCTCGAACGAATGTTTCTGTATGGTGTGAGGTTTTTTGTGTGGTAGCACCTTCATCTCGGTTTGTTGTGGATTTCAATGTATATTGGCACATGTGCATGCTTTCCTCTTTAGTTCATAGCGAGACTCCCAGTAACTAACAAATTCGCTGATTAGAAGTAAAGAGGGCTCTCACAAGGAATGTTTTTTATGTGTCCGCCTCCGATTTTTTTCCTTTAAGTATGTGATAGAGCATCAAAAAATAAGAGACATGTGTTTCTTCTTATCGACCAAAAATGAGTTTTTTAAGGGGTGAAATAAGCCCTTGAAGTTTCGCTAAAAAATTATATTTTTATTATTTTAAGCACTTATAGCCGACCGATTTGAATGAAACTTGGCAGTAATTATGTGCACGTCAAAACACGTTTGACAGATATTACAACTATTGTTTTTCGCCGTTACAAAACTACCCTCAGTCGCATCTACCCCTAATTAAAAATGTAGCTTAAATTTGAAAATATTTTATGTTTAATGAAGAATTAATGTACTCCTATTAAAAAATACAGTGAAAAAAGTTTTGTAGTCATTTTTTGTAGCCACAGTTTTGTGTATTCATGATATGAACACACCCTTATCAGGGGGTAAACAACCCTTAAATGAATAAACTGTTAAGTAACATATTGAACTACAAGTTTCGCATTTTGATGCATAAATCTGTTAAGTTAATTAAAAGTAGTACTACCTGAAACTTGATAGAAGAATTAAAGAATTTATAAAAGTAAAGCTATTTTTGCGATTGTTATTTGAGTTTACATTATTGACTAATGCTGCCTAAACTGTTAGGAATTTTCTGATCGAGAAATAGATGGTAACATAAAAAAATTCAGCAAATCCCCAATGCTGTGATCCGTTTATTTTTAGTGCGTTTAAAAGCTTTGTTGATACGATTTCTATTTTTTTTAAAATGCTGTTTGATGCAGGCTGCTCTGGGAAACTGTTGGTAGTATCCATCAGTACGTGCGGCAGTGATTGTAAAACGTGCGAGTGTGTAGTTCAGCAAAAAATCAATATGATTATAAATCCGTTGAATGTCATTAAACTTTTATTAGCAACATTTCTAAAAAAGTTTCCATCCTTACCATCTGATGTGTTTGAAACTAAAAAAGTTTCCATTCTTACCATCTAATGTGTTTGAAATGTTTCATTTTAAACTTGGCAGACATGCCCGTCATCAGAGAAGAAGTAAAAATAAAGGAAGTAATTGAAAAAATATTATTGGACTGCATTTTTCAATTTCATACAGTGGAAGTTTCGGAACATTCTTCGTTAGATTTTGAGGAACCTTTTAATGAGTATGAAGCTGAAGCAATAGAAGAAGATGATGGCAAATGGACAGACGACCAGCCTGTAGAGGTATGTTTAGGACATGATGAAGATATTGACCTAGAATATAAATGTAAGGCAGTAGCATTCTGGAAAAGTGGAGTAAAAAAATATCGTAAATTGAGTACTGTCACGACAGAGATTTTCTACGTTGGGCTCTAAAAGCATACAATGATCAATGTAATAAGAATATACTTTTTAAAGCTTCACAATACGGGCCTGACAATTAATATAATTCGGATGAAAGTGGATTTCAGTTAGAAATCCATTCTGGACGAAGTTTAGCATGCGAAGGCGAAAAAAAGGTAGAATGTGTTGTGCAGTCTGCTTCGTCAACAACTTCTCGTTATACGATACAACCAACAGTGACTGCTAACGGAAGGCTGATGTCACCATTATTTATAGTTTTGAAAGGAAAAGACGGACAGTTTGGACCAATAGTGGAAAGTACGTTTTTTAGACCAACAAATGTATATGTGACGGCATCAAAGTCTGGAAAGGTTACATCAGGTATAACATTAATTTTTAATTACTACAATTACACGTACAGATATTTAAATAATAACTAATTTTTCAATAGCTAATATTTAGATAATAGTAGTGCATCAAATCTAATATTCACGTTGAAATAACTTATAGATAGTATTAAATTAAATCTTGCAATACTACTCACAGTAATTAATTACATTTTTGTGGAAATTTTGCTTAATGAACGTATGTCATTTCGTTAATGCAGATCACTTTAATACATAACTGCGAGAAGTCTTTTATCCCAATACTAAAGAAAAAAGTGTGCTCCTGTTGGATTCATGGAGTAGACACTGCGAGAGAAGCGTACGTGAACAAAAATCTGAAGGCAAAGGTGTTGTAGTCAAGTCAATACCAAAAAGTAAAACTTCAAAAATACAATCACTAGATGTCTATGGATTTCGAGTTTGGAAAAATTATGTTAGACGCTTCTCTGATGATGTATTGTTATATGACGACGATATTAATCTCCATTTACGAAATAATATTATTAAACTTCAATCCCTGACTCATAATCAGTTATCTTCTTCTCGGTACACAGATCTTTTTCAATATTCCTGGTATAAAAGTGCTTTCGTAGAAAATAGGTTGGGGAACTTCGAAAATCCCGTCAACTTCGCTTTTGGCGAGAATACACAAATAAAATGTGCATACTGTGATCAAATACCAACAGTCAGATGCTCATGGTGCAAAAAGCCTCTTTGTTTGGAACATTTTTTCCACGAATATCACTACTGCAACAAATATAAGCCTTAATATATCCTTATATTGTAATGTAGAACCACTTAAAAATTAATTGTACAATATAGTAAATAATGTAGTATGTACAACGTACAATGTAGTAAATGTTGTAACAATGTACAACGTTATAACTCACCAATTCGTTAAAAATAAACGGATGACAGAATAGTGGATTTGCTGAATTCTTTTATGTTACCATCACTTCCCGATCAGAAAATTTCTAACAGTTTAGGCAATGGATACTATTAAAATCCAGTTTAAACCGGATTTAAAGCGACGAGCGAGCACTCTTATGTCAACACTCAGGACTGCGTATATAATCTCTGAACGTACAAAAGTAAATGCGCAAAGAATCGCGACTGGCGGCCCTGACTGCCCGAACGATGGCGCCGACGCGGAACGCTTAGGGGGGGGGGGAGACAGAAGCAGTCAAGCGTGAAGAACCTTGACCTTATTACGCTCGATGAGTGTAATGTAAACTCAACAGAGAATGTTTAAATCTCAAAAATAGCTTTACTTTTATAAATTCTTTAATTCTTCTATGAAGTTTTAGGTAGTACTACTTTTAATTAACTTAACAGATTTATGCATCAAAATGAGAAACTTGTAGTTTAATACGTGTTAATTTAATAGTTTATTCATTTAAGGGTTGTTTACCCCCTGATAAGGGTGCATTCACATCATGCGGCTACACAACTTTTTTTTACTGTATTTTTTAATAAGAATAAATTGATTCTTCATTAAACATAAAATATTTTCAAATTTAAGCTACATTTTTGACTAGGGGTAGATACGACTTGAGAGTAGTTTTACCCATTATAAGGGCGAAAAACAATAGTTGCATGAACTGTCAAAAGTTTTTTACGTGCACATAATTACTGCCAAGTTTCATTTAAATCAGTCGACTATAAGTGCTTAAAATAATAAAAATATAATTTTTTAGCGAAACTTCAAGGGCTTATTTCACCCCTTAAAACTCATTTTGGTCCGTTAAAAAACACGTGTCTCTTATTTTCTGATGCTCTATCACATATGTAAAGGAAAAAAAATTGGAGGTGGGTACATAAAAAACATTCCTTGTCAGTATACAATCGAGTCAATCCGGTGCTTGCGTAGGTCTTCATTTTTAATTAGAAATTCTGAGGCTGATTCTTTCCATTGGATAATCCCACTGCTCGAAACGTTCCATCGATCCTTGCTATCACGACCCACTTCAAGAATATCCCATTTCCTATTTTCCTTCATTTTTGCTCTATTTCTTTTCCTCTAACAAATTGAAACAGAATCCTTGAGCAAAGGTCGATAGGAACAAGTCGCAGTGTGTCTAGAATACTTAGAACTGGCGTCCGTAAAAAATCCTTAGCGCATGGTCGGCTGTCACCCGAAAAGCTTCAGAGCCAAAGGATCCGATCAAGGTTCCTTGGGAGATATCTCGGACCTTGGTCTCGTCCTGAGAGCTCGCAAGACGTAAGTACAAAATTGACCGACTCCAGAAGCAATTCCTCTCGAACGGTCGAAAGCTACTCGAATCCGAGCTTTCCCGGAGATGAGGAATCCTAACTTTGTCCCGAGATGAAGGACGTCCTTAATGATTCGCCTTTCTGGTTTGCAGGTATGTTAGGAGCCTTACCACCGGGTGCAATGCATCCGGCCTTTGCAACTCCCATGGGATTTCCCGGCGCTCCCATGCTAGCGCCAATGATGCACCCACGTTTCAGATGATCGCCCCCTATGGACGGGCCCAATCCACCCCTGCACTTCGTGCTATGGGCTCGCCCCTAACTTTTCTTCAGGATCCGCACCTGAAACAACGGCGACGCCAGGCACTCCACGAAGTTAACACCAGCAGAAGTTAGCAAAATCTTTATGTTTTCTTATAATATTATTATGATCATCACCGTCACGTCACGTCAGTGACTGAGAGATCTTGGCCGTGTGGAAATGGCATTTCCACTAATGGAGAGAGAAAATTTCCTCTAGAATTTCCTCTAGAGAGTAAGTTTTTAAATCAGTTTTTAAACCATTTCTGCAGGTCCGACTCTCAGCCTCTGTACCAAGTGTCGTCGTCTCGGAGAGACGCGATCGCGGCCAGGTGGCGCTTCACGCTGTCGCTAGTGATTCTGAGCGAAACTTCGAAATAATTGATTACAGGTCCGAGAGTCACGGGATTTAGTTTCGTACCGTGCGAAGAGCGAACCTAGCGGCGAGTCTGTTAACCAAGAGTTCCCGGTTTTGTCGCTAGGATCGCTGCCTGCACGGGCGATTATTGAACAGACTGAACCTTGCCACAGTGTGTAGAGTTCCTCGTGTTAAGATTAAGAGACTCTGAACTACTATTTGTTCTAGTCGCAGCGTGGAGGTTCTGTCGCCTCAGGTTAGTCGCATATTTTATTTTGTTAAATTCTTCGGAGCGAGTCCATCCAGACGTCTGACTTCGTTAAGTAGAGGACGATGATGAGATTAAATTTGGACTGTGATCGAATAAAAGGACGCTCCAAAATGAACTCGCTCCGAAAAGCCCTTCCTTGCAAGGAACATGTTGACGACGCATGAGTGAGTGGTAAGTACGGAGGGTGCTCTTAAAATGAAATCGGACACCGGCTCTCTACACTCGACTCACGCCATTTTATCCACTTCCCATCCAATCAACATCCTCACTTTCCGATCGACGATCTCGATTCAAAAGCAGATCTTTTAGACTAGGTATTTAAATTAAACGCGTTTAGCAATTATCTGCTGATGATTCGCCTCTCAAACTTAAAAGGACGCTTTCTAAGAACGCCAAAATAATTTATAATAAATTTACCAATCAGGATTATTTCGATGAATTCTTTAATCAGAATCGAATCCTTGATCGGAGAAGTTCCTCATCTGCGCGCACCGATTCAATGACTCGTTCCTTCCAATTTCCGATTCCTCACACGTCCCTTCTCTCAGATCCAGTGTTGACAGTCCGCTAGTTTCTTCTTTCGATTCTTATTTCTCTTTTCTTTTCTTTTTCTCTGTCGATACACCGAAAAAGAACCGTGTACGTACTTGCTCTACGTATTGTTATTAAATTATACACTTTCCTTTCAAGGATCGCTCTGCCGAGTCAAACCTTTAAAAAAGAAGAAACAACAATAGTTTTAAAAATGAAGTAATTAATGTGACGATAAAAGTTAATGAAGTAATCAGGGTAACAATAAAAGTTAATTGACAAAAAAATACGAGACTCGGCAGGGCTGTCTTTTCTTCCGCAAAATTTGAACATGTAGAAAAGTTCTGTTACTTATTGAGTGTCATATTATCGACTCTTCCGAATAAAGTTCTGTGGAAAGCTCGAAAAACTGGGCATAGTTTGCTGTTCTCAGAAATTCGAAGAATCGGCAGGACTTCTAATTTCAGAAGTAAAAGATAATGCTGGAAAGAATGGATTTAAAAGTGAGGAGACAAAAAATATACTGAAATAATTAATTCATCCTTAGGATGAGATTTGCCGTGCCTGAGTTTTCTGAGAACAGCGGGCGACAGCCACATATTGTTTCAACCAATCACAGCTCTCATCGCTGTTGGACCTTACCGGTCCCTTGCCACAAGGCAGGCGATTGTTTGGACCTACCGTCTTCGAGTCAACGACCCCGAGTCTCAGTTTTTTACATTTTTTCCCGAAATTTCTTATCCGAATTTCTCGCTTCCTTGATTTTTTTCTTGACAACTTTCCAAAGACATTTATCAGTTCTCGTTAAGTCGTAAATTGGCCAAGTTCGAATTTTGAATTTGAATTTCCCGCCAGGCGGAGCTCCCGAACTTCGGAGTCTCGCCGCTGGGAGCACTTCTTGCACGGAGCGAAAAATCACATCGAGTCGACTCTCTGTTCTTTTTTCTATGACATCAATCTAAAATATTCTGTTTAAAATCGGCTTTATATAATAATTAATTGTATTAAAGAAAAACGTTTTAATTGTATTAAGTTATAAATAAATTTTCAATTTTAAGCTAATTCTCAAGACTCGAGATTGTTTGACTTGATGGACGCGTGGCTGGACCGAGAAACAATATTAATTCACGTTAATATCTAAGGAACGCGAGAGAACATTATTAACCGAATCGACGATCTTTCGAAAAGCCGGAAATATCGATTTTAAAATTGATAAAGAAGATGTAAAATGTAACTAGATTTTGAAAGAATTTTAAAAGAAGATTAATTTTATTTTAATCAGTTTTTCTAAGGCGGTTTTTAAATTTCGGCTTTTCGATTGTTCGACGACTGCTTAACAGGCTCTGTGTGTACACCGGTATTATATTATGTCTATCTTACTTACAAAAGCGCGCAAGAACCCGCTAAAGAAAGAAAACGTCCTTTTATCTCCAATTGTCTTTTACGCCTGGTGAATAGCGGACGCACGTCTCGCTAAATGGGAAACGCTTTTTTAGCAACCCGGTAACTCCTGGTGACTCTTCCTATTCTGCAAAAGCAACCGTCGCTAAACGAGTAATCCGCAGCAGAGTCGTAAATAGGAAATGCTTGAGGTAATGTCTCAAAAAAATGTTTTTCATTCTAGATATAACTAGCTTTTTATAAGAATAAGAATTACAGAAAAAGAAGTATAAGTTAGTTTCTCACCTGAGGACAATTTTTAAACAACTCCTTATCTTATAACTGTTCTTCCTCCCTTTTTATTTTCTTTTTTTTTTCTTACCTTTTGCATTTTATTCTCTCTTTGTTTTTGTTGTTTTTTAAATTTAAATTAAGTTTTTATTTATTTAAGGAAATTTCTAACACGTAAGATGTTCAGTATGAAAAGATGAGTATTGATTTAGTCCCTAGTTACGGCTCTGGCACCTAGAATGTCTAGAAACCTTCTACAAATGTTCTTTTCAGCCAACGACGGACACTCGCTCAGAGAGAACATGAAAGTAAGAAAAGGAAGTTTAAAAAAAAAAGAAAGACGAGAATATATTGGTGTATATCGCACGAGGATGTATCTCTACGAGATATAATAAAGATGTTGATTCGTATAAAACCTTGAAGACAACGCTGATCGATATCAACGCACGTCGATGCTTCTCACAATTTTATTTTTCTTGCAATTCGAATTGAGTTGATTTCTGCAAAGGCAAAGGCGTCTTTCTCGATCATTGCTGTCTGAGTTCTCTTCATTTTCTTACCTCTCAAAAAACTTAAGAATCCTACAGTTCAATAATTCATGCAAAGAATATTCTTCCCGTTAGGCAGATAACTCTGCCTAATATGAAAATTATAGCTTTTGCGAGTAACGTGGTTTCGAACTTCGTGAAAACTGTTTTCTATATTTAGAATCAGAGGCGGCTGCGTGAAAAGCAATTCAATGTAAGTTGGAAATATTTTTCTTCAGTCTGGAATTTCCGTAATAAAGGGTATTTGTTAATTAAATTTCAAACTTAAATAAAAGAAAAGTTGGAAAAGAAAGAAAAAGTTTTTTGGTAGGAATTTAATTAATGGGAAGACTTGCGTGAAGGAGGGAATTACTTGTGAAGGTAGTCCTTTGAAAATGGTAAAATCAATGCGGTTCTATTAGAAGGTTTATGGTAATTTTGTTCTACTTTGAAGTATTTGCATAAATATACAATTGGGAATCGAATTTAGGTTTTAGTTCAAAATTAGGATCATTAGAAGTCAACAGCAACCTGGTCAAGGACTGATGATCGATGGTCTTCCAAATATTAGTTGTGGTCTACATTTTAATACAATGGAATGGAATTTATGTTCTAGGTTAAATCTTTGAGGACAATCAAAATGTAACAAAGAAGATGGCTTCTTATCACAGGCTTTAATAGGTTGTGAAGAAACGAGTCGCATTTTGCAACTATTTAACGACTGGTTTGATCTATTCAACGTAAGGCAAATAAGAGACCGTTGTGTTGCAAAGGGATTTCGGAATTGACTTTTTGGAACGGAAAAAATTATTACATACAATGGCATTAATAACATGGAAGATGAATTCTAAGGAGATGCTTCCTTTCCAAAAAGGCATACACTTGAACAATCTTGCTTTGCCAAGTTTATATCAACATTTACAAGAAAAGTTCGAGATTAAATATATTTTGAAAAACCAGCTAGATCAAGACGTCTCACAGTGGGGAAAAAGCACTTTTTTTTGGATAAAACTCAACCGGCAATACAATTCTTAACGGATTTTAATGTTTTTTTTTTCTTTAGAAATGACCGTAAGTCTTCCAAGTATAACGAGTTACTGCAAATATTTCACTCTGCCTGAACAGAAAGTTGTTATTTAACAACAAAGTTTAAACTTTTTTTGTCAAACTTTTCAGTGATACCATTTCTTTAAGAATTTTCAAATTTATTAAAACATGTCATAAATCAATGTAATGACTAACTAAAAATAATGTCCAGTAGGTTAAAGTGAACAATACTTGTTTATAGTGTTATAAACAAACTATTGAACAAAAGTTATTTTTCGTGATTCGCAATGATTAGCTATTTTAAAGCCATGGATTTTCTATGAAATATGAGAGCTAAAAATGTGCACTTACAATTAGTTAGGAATAGCTGCAGTTTACGAATTATTTAAACAATTTTTATAAACAAATGCACACCTTAACCTTTTTTTCATTAATAGGCTTCATTTTTTTGCGGAATCAACTTGAAATGTTTTGCCAAAGACTTCTTGCTGTCACAATTTTCACAGTGACAAAAACTGCTAATTATATAAATAATTTTTATAAACAAATGCGCATTTTGACCATTTTTTTATGAATGGGTCTATTTTTTTTCGCGGAATGAACTTGAAATGTGTTTGCAGAGACTCCTTGCTATCATATTTTTCATATTGACAAAAACCGTTAATTATATAAACAAATGCACATTTTCACCATTGTTACATGAATAGGCATAATTTTTTTTGCGGAATCAACTCGAAATGTTTTGCCAAAGACTCCTTGCTGTCATATTTCTCATAGTGACAATAATTTTTAATTATATAAACAATTTTTATAAACAAATTCACATTTTGATAATTTTTTCATTAATAGGACTAATTTTTTTGCGGCATAAACTAGAAAAGTTTTTCCAGGGACTTCTTGCTATCATATTTTTCATAGTGACACAAACTGTTAATTATACAAACAATTTTTATAAACAAATGCACCTTTTCTCCATTTCTTCATGAATAGGCTTCATTTTTTTTTTTTGCGGAATCAACTCGAAATGTCTTGTCAAAGACTTCTTGCTGTCATTAATTGCAAATTGATAGAAGCTAATAATTCTTTAAACGAAAATTAAGCTTATTCATGAAAAAATGGTGATACTATGCGTTTGTTTATAAAACTTGTTTATATAATTAACAGTTTTTGTCACTATGAAAAATATGACACCAAGGAGTCTTTGTTAAGACATTTCGAGTTGATTCCGCAAAAATATGAAGCCAATTCATGAAAAAATGTTGATTTGTTTATAAAAATTGTTTACATAATTAATAGTTTTTGTCACTGAAAAATATGAAGGCAAGGAGTGCCTGGAAAGACGTTTTTAGTTTATTCCGCAAAAAATAGGCTTATTTATGAAAAAATGGTCATAATGTGCTTTTGTTGATAAAAATTGTATATATAATTAGCAGTTTTTGCCACTATGAAAAATGACAGCAAGTAGTCTTCGGCAAAACATTTCAAGTTAATTCGGCAAAAAAAAGAAGCCCTATTAAAAAAAAAATGGTGAAAATATGCATTTGTTTAATAAAAATTGTTTATGTAATTAACAGTTTTTGTCACTTTGAAAAATATGATGGCAAGGAGTTCCTGGAAAGACGTTTCTAATTCATTCCGCAAAAAATAGGCCTTTTCATGAAAAATGGGTTAAAGTGTG
>JBAGKK010000446.1:114967-167970 GCA_037177015.1 Euceroptres primus | reverse complement strand
TCTTTTTTTCTAGTACCGACGATAGCTGTACTCATACTGATTAATAATTTTTTTGGTTTGTATTTTTCAGATGAATAGGAGAGCTAAAATCGCTCACACCGTCCGAGTCCAATTTTTTGGGAGGGCCGACTTCAGCGTCATTTTTAGAATAATTAAAATTTTTTTTTCAAAACATTTTTTTTGTACATAAAACATGTTAAATAATAACCCTGAAAAGTTTAAATATCGTTTTTTATTTTTTTTTGTGAAAAAAAAATTGAATTTTCGACCTTGAATTTTTGATGTCTAGACCACGTGGACCCCTTATGAGAAGACTCTTACTCTCTTACTCACTTATGAGAAGACTCTTACTCTCTTACTCACTAAGTTGTACCTGTATAGTTAGAAAGAAGCCATTAAGACTTGTGGAAAAACATACATTTCTCCAATTCATTGAAATTGCATCAACAAATTTCTGTACGGATGTTTTAAAGGTTAATTATATAACTCGAAATTAACCATCAATATATCCTGAATCTTTATGAGAAGACATCCCATTTCTCTTATTCACTAAGTTATACCTGTATAGCTAGAAAGTAACCATTAAGACTTGTGAAAAAACATCCATTTCTCCAATTCATTGAAATTTCATCAACGAATTTCTGTACGAATGTTGTAAAGGTTAATTATATAACTCGAAAGTAACCATCAATATGTCCTGGATTTTTATGAGAAGACATCTTATGTCTCTCATTCGCTGAAGTTGTACCATCAAACTTTAGGGAAATTGTGAGAGGATGTGGATACTACCGGTGTCTGGTAAGAATTGAGTTCTTAATTTTATTTATTGCTTATTTACTTTAATAAATACATATTTCGCTTTTTCTTTATAAATTAAATTACGTTATAGGATAGGATAGCAATTGACGACACAGTGTTGTTCGATTTGCTTACTGTAATGACAATATTTACGACGCTGTTTACCTTCTCTTGTTGGCTCGCCTCTAGTCCGCGGGTATATTCTCTGGCTATCGCTCTGTCTCTCTCGCCTAAATCATTTCCCCTGTTCCCTCCCCCCCTTATCCCCTGATAAATCGCCCAGTAGCGTGTCGATTCGCCACTGGTGCGAGAAAAAACTGGCTCGTTGAGTATCCGCTCGAATTTTCCTACTTGTTTCTCAACGACAATTTGGTTTCTTTCTTCGGATGGATCTCGCGCATCAGTTTGATGAAACGTCGTCTGTGCCTTCACCCTCGTCCCTGACTCGTGCTGCGAGCGGTGATGCGAGACTCCGTTTGATTTGTCTCGAGATAAATGATGTGTATGAGTTCGATGATGATGATGATGTTGCAGGTGGGATGACGTTCGTTGACTTACGGTGACGAAATTACGGGATTCTCGACGCGCTAGCTTAAAAATCACCGTCGGGCTGCAGGTCGAAGCGTGGTGGGAATGCGGAACCGTCGAACTGGGGTTTGAACGCAGGTCGGTGTGGCTGGAATCAAAGAAAACAATTCGTTAAATCATTTGTAATTCACTAGAGATTTCGTCGAGGTCAGTAAACGGAGTAACGTTAGAAAGGTTTAACTTAACAAATGACAGATTTGAGACGAGTTAGACATGATTGAAGAGGGGTCGATTATGAATTTTTTCCCCATTGGTTGTTAGAACTTGGTAGTATTCCTTTGAGAAAGTAGCTTCCGGTGAAGTTCGCTGAACTGTTTCTATTTGAAGTTTAAGAAAATAACAAAGGTTCAGCAAAATCTACTGGAAACCAAATTCCCGTAGGAATAGTTAAGGTTCCTTGAAGTGCAGAGAATCCCATTCCCACTTTATACAGCTTTGCAATATTCCTTTGGAAAATTGATTCCATAACCACCGGGAACCAATTTATCAAGGGAGTGATGCTAGCTCCTTAGAGAGGAAACCAGGTCTTGCAAAAATCCCCAAGTAGATAGTAAGTAATCATTAAGATGTCCTTTGCTTCATCTAATTCTCCTTCAATTTTCTTGTTATCTCTCTTGATTATCATAAACATTTGGGGGACAGAACGGATAAAATGAACTTGGATTAAACGATGTAGGGAGTAAACATGTTATGTCCAGTTTTCTTCAACAGTAATGTAACACTTTCGCTTAGAAACGAAGCAATTGATTAATAAACAGTCCAAACATCTACTGATCGTTGATGAAGATTAATTTCAAATGACGTCCCCTTCCTAGGAAGGGTTTCGGGAACCGAGTTAGATGCTATCCGACACTAGAATGACTACATGTTTACAATTAACACTAAGTTGAGTGATTTGCACGTTCGCTGTGTTTTCACCAATTCCGCACTATGATTCTCGTCAGTTCCTGTAAGTCTAATCTAGAAGCTAGAAGAAAATGAACACGGAGGGTCTTGGTACCTCTCTTTGCGGAACTCTAGATTCCAGGGGTATGTCCAGTCGAACGAGAATGATGATTATTGACATTACTGAAATTGATATTAATATTATTATTATTACTACGGTGACGATGGGAAACAGTATGAAAAATAATCTCTCCGATGAAGAAATCTCCTCTTTGTGTGCGGAGGGGGTCGTAACGTCACACGCAAACGTACACTCTACTTTGACACGTATTTTCTCGCACTTACATGGACCAGCGCGGCGTGTTATTCCAGCGCGGCAGAAGGTGCCTTGCGAGGCTTCTGTGCCTAATCAGGAAATATAAGGAAGTTTTAATCACTCTCCGACCCCAAAAAATCTTCGCGATAATCTCAATACTTTACACCACCGAGGCTAATTGTAAGTTTTGTGCACAATAACTTGATCATATACAGTCGCCATATTGGATTCGTCAATTTGAATTTAGAATTTTTAACCTCACATTCGAAAAGAGCATCATCAAAAATACCTAGAGAGTGAGTTTTACAAAAATAGATCAAATAGTTTCGAAAATTAAGTGTCACGGACCCCAAATTTTTTGGGTAATCTCAGTTATTTCGAAAACTATCAATCTAATTTTGATCAAACTTGGACTACACAAGCTTTTGGGGCTTCTCTATGTGAATCTGAAGTCAAAACTAAGGAATTCAAAATGGCTGGATAACAATATTGATGATCGAAGACCACTTTTTTGGGTTTTTTACACCATATTGAATCCGTTATTAGTAATTTTGTAATTTTCAGTTGAGATTTGAATTAAGGGATCGCAAACCCCTTCAAGACAAAGGTCCCCTTTCATAAGACGCTCTTCCGAAAAGGCCATGTTGGATTCGCCATTTTAAATTAACCATTTTTAACTTCAAATTCAAAAAGAGCGATATAAAAAACACCTGAAAGTTGAGTTTTACAGAAATTGATCAAATAGTTTCGAAAATTGAGTAACATGGGCTTCCAGTTTTTTTGGGTAATCACAGTTATTTCAGAAGCCACCAGCCTAATTTTGATGAAACTTGGAGTACACAGGCTCTTGAGGCTGCTCGATGTGAATCTGAAGTAAAAACTAGAAAATTCAAAATGGCTGATCCAATTTGGCGGATATCAATGTGAATGTTCAAAAACCACATTTTTGTGTTTTTTACACCATATTGAATCTACGATTACAAATTTTTTAATTTTAAGTTGATATCTGAATTGAGGGATCGTAAAAACCTTTTAAGTCAAAGATCCTTTTTCATAAAATGCTCTTCTGAAAAAGGCTAAATTGTCTCTTGTCCTGAAAGAGTTAGTTTAAAATGATTAAAGTAGGGCTTACCGCTGGGCTGAGACCACGGGCGGCACTTCCTCCGCGTCCCTTGGTGCGGAACTTGGTGATGGCCTGTTCTGCGAGGTCTGCCCTTTCTTCGGCTTCCTCGAGCTCCTGTTGTGCTTTGCGGAACTTGGCAAGATTGAGTGCGGCGATCTCCTCGGCCTCCTCAATTTGTCTCTTATACGTCTTGATCTTCTGTTGCAATTTGTCGACCAAGTCCTGCATACGTTCGTGGTTCTTACGGTCCTCATCGGCCTGAAAGGAGCAACGAGTTATTTAGAAATGAAAAAAATCTTTAGTTTCAGTTTCACAGTAGAAAGGACACCAACCTGGAAACTGAGCTCCTTGATGCGGCGCTCTGATTTGCGGAGGTTCTTCTGTGCGTCTGCGTGTCTCCTCTGTTCACCGTCGAGTTCGTTCTCGAGCTCGCGCACGCGCTGCTCCAATTTCTGGATAGCCTTCTTGCCTCCTTTGAGTGCGTTGGCTTCGGCCTCGTCAAGACGGACCTGGAGCTCCTTGATTTGCGTCTCCAACGCCTTGCGGAGTTTCTCCTGAGTCTGAGCGTGGTCTTGTTCAGCTCTAAGTTCGTCTGCCAGTCTGGCGGCATCAACCATTGCTTTCTTCGCCTTCTCTTCGGAGTTCTTAGCCTCATTGAGAAGCTCATCGAGGTCGGACTGTAATGATTATTCAAAAATTAACACAACTTGCTTTAGGCAAAAGTTAGAAGGAACGCTTTTAGAAATATCCACTTACGTGAAGGGTCTGTAGTTCAGCCTCGAGTTTCCTCTTGGCGGCAGAGATGGAAGCGTTCTGGGCGCTGAGTTCGTTGAGTTGTTCATGAGCATCAGCCAATTCCTGTTCGGCCTGGCGACGTCCACGGTCGGCTTGTTCCAGGAGTTGTCTGCTCTCCTCGAGTTCGTTCTGGAGCGCGTTTGCACGACGTTCCGAGATTCCAAGGAGTTCACGAGCCTCATCGCGCGCCCTCTGTTCCTCCTCAAGTGCAGTCTGTACGTCCTTGAGTTGTTGTTGGTATCTCTTGATGTTCTTTTGTGCTTCGGCGTTGGCCTTGTTTGCGTGGTCCAAGGCGATTTCGAGTTCGTTGATGTCGGCTTCCAACTTCTTCTTCATGCGTAGCGCCTCAGCCTTGCCCTGAAACAAAATCCAATCGGTTAATATCTCCAAACTTCCGCATCCTCAAAAAGATCTAGACTCTTGGTAATACTCTTACCTTAGCTTCGGCTTCGAGGGAAGCTTGCATGGAATCGAGGGCACGTTGGTGGTTCTTCCTGGTGTTTTCGAATTCTTCCTCCTTCTCCTGGATGCGGCGATCGATCTCTTGTCTGACTTGACTGAGCTCGAGCTGACTGCGTAGAACTTTGTTCTCCTCCTGTTCGAGCGCCGCTTCGGCTTCCTCCAAAGCTGCCTGCAGCTCGTCCTTCTCAGCCTCCAAGCGCTTCCTGGCCTTCTCAATTTCGTGGATGTTGCGTCCACCTTCGCCGATCTGGTCCAGAAGATCCTTTACTTCATCGGCCAAGTTCTTGTTCTCGCGGCGAACCGCCTCCAATTGTTCCTGGCTTTCCTCGTAGGCACCCTTGAGCCTGAAGAGCTCGGTACTGTAGTTGCGGCACTCCTTTTGGCTGGCGTCGAGTTCGGCTGCAAGGTCATCGACCTTGAGCTTCCATTCGCCAATGATCTTGTCGAAGGCCTTCTGTTTCTTCTCGGCAGCGTTGGCAATAGCAGTGGCACGGTCGACTTCGAGTTGCAGATCCTCGACTTCGGTAGCAAGGCGCTGCTTTGTCTTCTCCAGAGCGATGACCTTCTGGTTAAGGGACTCGATGGTCTCTTCTGCTTCGGCGAGGCGGCACTGCAACTTGCGCTTGGCCTCCTCGAGTTCCTCGGCGCGAGCAACACCTTCGGACTCGTACTTGGTACGCCAGAGTTGAGCCTCAGCGTTGGCCTTGCTCAACTGCCTCTGCAGATCAGCCTTGCCTTCGGCTTCTTCCTCGACTTGTTCGCGGATGTTGTCTAAATCGTGTTCCAAGTTACGGAATTTGCCCAGCAGAGTTGCACGTTCCCGTCCTTCCTCGTCGGCGAGTCTCTTCGTGTCCTCCAACTGTGTTGTCAATGAGATCTTGATCTTCGAGAGTTGGTTCACCTGAAAAAATATTCCGAAAATTAGTTTCCATACCTTCCCCTTGGTTCACAGTTTAAAGAACGAGATCCTTACCTGTGATTCGGCCTCTTCCAACTGCCTCAAAAGATCGCTGTTCTCGATCGACAGCTTCTTCTTTGCAGCGTCGAAGTCGTTCAACGTGCGATTCACTTCCTCGAGTTTGCCCTGAGTCTCGTTCAACTGGTGTTGCAATTGCTTGGCGATCTTCTCTTGGGCGGCCTGTTTAATATTTTATAAATTAAACAAAGATTCTTCTCTCTCGGTCCTGTTCGAAATGCCTTCAGTCATATATATTACAAGTTAATTATATGCTTCTGAAAGAATTTCAGGACCTCATGGGCAAAGGACATTGTATTAAGCAAGCAGAAAGCACCTCCAATCACAAACTCGCAGGAGAGATGAAAGGATAAAGGAATACATTATTTCTTCTCCCAGCTGTTCCTTCAGGTAGAAGTTCCTCGAGTACACCATGTTAACAGCGTTAGTATGCCGGATATGATCAATAGGGGAACATAACGTTACCTTCTCGTTGCTGAGGTGATCAACGGTAGCGCGGAGGTCATTCAACTCACTGAAGTACTGAACCTTCTCCTTCTCGATCCTGTTTCAGCGAACATGTAAAATAGATAAATAAGGGAAATTAAACACATTCAGGGATAGCACACCGTTAAGTTAGAAATATTAATCTGTAGTCTGCGGCAGAATCTGTAAAACATGGTAAAAGATTGGGGGGGATTTTTCGATCTGGTAGTCACTGATTTGAAAGACAGATATTGGTAAACTATTTCACAACACGTTCTAGAATTGAACTCTCAACCGGGTCTTTTGAAACTTAGTACCTTCTCCCTGGCAACGACGTCATTGGCCGCACGAGCGTTGTTCAGTTCAACGTGGATGTCGTTGCGGCCTTTTTCGGCCCTATTACAAAGATTGGGAAATTTAATCAAGTTTTTTTGCGACCTGACTACTCTAGAAATCTAAGTTGAAGGGAAGTTTGAATGTATTGACTTGATCATGAGAATAAATTAGAAGGTACTTGCCTAGCCTTGATTTTGTTGAGCTGGTCGATTTGCTCTCCCATCTCAGCAACAGCATCATTGTGCTTCTTGCGGAGAATGGCAAGGGCGGATTCGTGTTGGATGTTGGCTTCCTCAAGGTCTCTACGGAGTTTGCTGAGCTCAGCTTCTCTCTTCTTGTTGAGCTCGATTTGAGCAGAAGTAGCGCCGCCAGCCTCCTCGAGACGTTCACCGAGTTCCTCGAGTTCTCGAGCGAGGTCGCTGCGCTGCTTTTCGGCTTTAGCACGTGCCTGCCGCTCAGCTTCGACCTCTTCCTCGAGTTCCTCGATGCGAGCCTGGAGCTCCTTGATCTGTTTCTGGAGCTTGCCAACAAGGGACTGTTCATCCTCCAACTTGGCAGTGAGGGAAGAGAGTTCCTTGTCCTTGCGCTGGATGGTCTGTTCGAGTTCCTTCTTGTTCCTCTCAAGATCGGCAACGGCCTCTTGCGTAAGCTTGAGGTCACCCTCGACCTTCCTCTTGGTCTTCTCAACATCAGCGCTGTAGAGTAACAAAAGAAAAATTTTGAGATCAATTTACATTAAGAGAAGTCACATTAAGCTACTAAAAGCTAACACCTACCGAACTTTCTTTTCGCGTTCAAGGGTGTCTTCGAGTTCATCAAGGGTCTGTTCGAGCTTGACCTTGACTTTCGTAAGGTGATTGACCTTGTCCTCGGCAGCTTGGAGCTCCTCAGCAGTCTTCTGGTTGACCTCACCTTGATTCTTCTTTTCTTTATTAAGTTTGTTGATCAGCTCATCTTGGTGAGCAATCTCGTCATTGAGATTTCGGATTTGATGATCCTTGGTAGCCTTATCTTGCTCGGACTTCTGGATCGTCAGTTCGAGATCCTCAATGTCCTTTTTCAAACCAGCGACTTCCTGTTCGAGCTTCTTCTTACCTTGGAAGAGGTTGTTTCTCGCTTCCTCTTCCTGAGTGAATCTGTCGGTGATGTCCTAGAGGAAAATATGATCATCAGTCCCTGATCAAAGCTCCTTATTGATAAAAAAAACTGCCTCGAGGATATTGAAGAATCAATCTGTTGAATATTAAACTAAGGCTGGTTGATGATACTTGGATACACATTCAAGATTGCTTTGCTGGTTTTCGTTAAGACTGCATCAAACGATCAAAAGCAGCAGTGTTTATTTGAACAGCTTGCAGGTGACCATGTAAGTACTTGAATGACGACACTCCACCCAAGCCTTGAGAAGAGGAACGGGGCTAACGATGCAGAGAGCTCAAAGCCTAATATTAGTATGGTTGGCTAAGATAGAAAGAATATTGGCACGCCGATACAGGTGACTTGGAGCAAGGGGTCTCTCGATTCGTCATCTCAATATGACAGGGGGCGGAAGTGCCTGAGCCAAACGATCTAAAGAGCGAGAAAGGAAGAGGAGGAAAGAGAAGACGCAAGTGTGCGTCATCCTCGTCATTAATAAGCGCCACACCTGTTACCTCCTTTCGTTCTCCGTTGCTTCTTCCAGAAAAAGAAGAGGAAGAGGAAGCAGCAGAGGAAGAAGAAGCGGTTACGGACTGCACCACGCCTACTTTTAATAACCTGGAATCTGGGATCCAGTTAAATTTAGACTTTTGCGATCCTCCCCTCTCGGCTCCTCTCTGGCTCACCCTAAATGGAGCATAGGTGAACTGCGAGGTAATGCCACCCAGATATGGTTCACCAAGAGTATAAGGCTTCCCGATAAGCCAGTTAAAATCGATTATCGCAAATGCTCAAGCCACTAAGTGGTTCTCCGTTGGGCTATTAATGGACCAAAGATTTCAAACCTAAGCGAAGATAGGCAAGTTCATTCACCGCATACAGTTGATAGCATTGCTCTACTTAATCAGCACTCCGGGCCTGCCCTAATTTTCTGCGTAAGTGACCTCTTAATGCAGATCATCTAATAATAATCAACTGCCAATCATTCGCCTGATGCAACAAGTTCGATAAATAATTATATCTGTCATTGATGTGGATTCCAAGATGACTATGACGTCGACCATAACAGGCTCTTTCATCCAACGCGTTAGGGATTCAGCAGAATCAATTCTTTAAACTGTTGTATAAATAAAAAGACTAAAGGTGAAATGTATTAAAATCCAAATGAGATGATTGTTTATTTTTAGAACGTAAATATTGATTGATAAGAGGAAAGTATGAGCCACGTGGGAAGGGGGAGGTGGCACTTGACAGCAATAAGTTTCAAGATCCTCCAAATGATGGCAACAAAACGCATGGTTAGATTTAGACACCGTGTACTGGATTCTGGAAGAATAACTCTCCGCCCTCTGACTGGAATTCTTTCCGGTTATTTTCACGAATCTAAATATTCCACGGCTGACTAATGCACTCATTATTTCCAACTTGTACGGCCCACTCGGAATTCCTCGCAATACTTTTTTTTTGCGAGGAGGATCTGTGTTTTTCAACAGATTACACCTTCATCTCTTCCCACCTTCTCCAGAGGGGAAAAAAGAAATTGAATGTAAAAGTAAACGCTACTCTTCTCACTACTTAATTTTAGATTCTCGCTTATGATTCCAAGCCGAATAAGCAGAGCTTTACTGGAACGAAAAGTGTCGTACGAATGGAAAGATTAATTTGCGATGGCGAGTCTAATTTAGAAAGATGAGTAGGTATTTTTATCATTTTGTTCCTCGTGCAAAGATAGCTTTTAAAACTGTTGATGCAAATTTGCGATTTTAAATAGGTAGCAGGGACTAATACAACTCTGGACTTTAGACGTTTTTTACTTTGTCAGAAAACAGACGACTTCTCATGGAGATTCAAGTACTCTTGCCAACAATTTAGAACCAGAAATTAGAAATCGGATAAGAATTTTTCTTCCGACTTCAGATTCTAAGTTGAGATTATACCTCGCCAAGAGTTTCTGATTCCCGATTACAAGCAACATATTCACAACGTTTTTAATATTCAACAGACAAAGTGAATGACCCTATGGGTCAGCTGACACTAGAAGAACCATATTTCCAGATTGGAACAATTTTCGACAATCTGAAATTTTGTTCTTCTAGGGCCAAGAAAAACTGAAGGAACATGAGAGATAATGAAAAATAACTTACAGCCAACTGAGATTCGAGATCAGCTTTCTGGGCTCCAAGTTTGAGTGCCTTCTCCTGGTATTCGGCGAGGGATCCCTTATCTCCATCAAGCTGCCTGAGGAGGGTGGTCTTTTCTTCCAGGAGTTTGGTGTTGAGTTCCTCCAATTCCTTGCGCATCTTCTCCTCCCTTATCCATGACTCCTCGAACTTCTTTGCTTTCTCTTGCAATTCCTGGAAGGCAATTTCAGAACTCTTATCGTTTACCGGTTCCGCCATTCTTTCTACTTCCACTTAAGTCTTCCCAATACCCTCTACCCTTCTTTTCTTTTTCTTTATCGACGAATTTTTCCCTTTTTTTAAACTTCTTTTTAAAGCAACTTCTCTAAAAATCAAAGTATAAATTTTTCAGTAAAAAAAAATCGTTTTTCAGGGTCCAATTTCGCACGACGTTGGGAGGAACGTCTTAAGTCGTCGTCGGCACCGCGAGGATTCGACGCATCGATGAGGACCAGCCGCGATGAATCGAATGCGATAATGTCTTTCTCGAATTCTCGCGGTTCTCCGCGTGGTGCGTTCGTTTGATAATTCGGTTGAGACAAGTGCGCGAAGACCAACTTTGGCTCACACGCGAACAGGGGGGATTCTCCTCACCGATTGGCTCGTGGGTTCGTGGGGGGGTTCGTTCGGGTCGGTGCGCGCTCGTATTCCAGACTGGCTACGAATTTCCACGAGTCTCAACTTTTCTACCCAAAAACCTCGACGACGTTTTTGTGTGGGCCGCGAACTTCTCCCCTCTCCAACCGCTGGATGAGAGGGCTTCATAAGAATATTTATAACCGATCTTGGAACGCAATCTTCTTAAACTGGAAGGGGCCGAGAAATGAGCTAAAAATAAGTGAATCGCGCAAGCGTTCTCAGGAGTTCTCCAGAATTTGGAAAGGATGCTCCAGCCGATTGCTTGTATTTTAGAGACACCAGATTTAGATTACAATCTGCAGGGCTAAAAGAGATCCGCTTCAACGAAAAAAAAAAGAATGGTGAATTTTTACGGAAAGTGATATTTAAGTCCGAACGTTGAAAAGAAAATTTTGAATATAATTGACTAAATCTATCAAGAGAAGATTTACTGATAATTGATTATTTGTGGTGATTACGAAAAACTGATTTCAAAAATTTCCGCCAGATTATTTAGTTTATGGAGCGACCGCCCTGTAGAGGTTAGCTTGCGTGGCGATTCATATTAATTTTCATAGTTCATGGTTTCTCTCACCATCATTAAAGACACATAAAAAATCGTTTTTATTTTTTTAAATTAAAATTTAAATCGAAACTTTAAAGAATCCAATTTGGCTTGCAAGGTTCGGAACTATGAAAAATATTCTTTTTTGTCGAATAACTTCACTAGGATTGTATTCCAGGAAATGTTAAGGTAATTATAGTTTATTAAAATTTTACTAGTATTTTAAGATTACAAGAGTTACAAGACCACATTTCCATGATTTTTTGAAATATTAAAACGTATTTTATTCAGTGAGTGGATTATATTATTATGAATAGAATAAAAGTATTATATAACTTAAATTAGGAGTATAATGTACGATTGTTTTTATTAGTGTAGTGACTAAGAGAAATTTTTTTCCAATAATTTATTGACCTTGATACTGAATGTGCCGGAGGATAAATTGCCAAAAGTATTAGCGTTAGAAACAAATAACTTTAGTAAGACAAAAAATGACTACTATAATCTGAAAAATAGTGAAAAAGTAAAATGTTTAATGAAGATCCAAACAATTAATTTTAGAAGCAAAAGTTTGGAATAAAGATGAGAATTCGTATTGTATGTTATGTGATTAGAAATTCAGGTCCTTATAATTTCGGAAAGTTACGTTTAGTTTATAACAGATTTAAGTTATATACTTTATAAAACAGTTTATAAAGTATATACTTATAAATATTATATACTTTATAAAAAAGTATATAAATTTTAAAATATATTAAAATGATTTCATTCATTCACATTGACCTTGAAGCCAAAAACTTTCGCTGATTAAAATAATGAATGGTCAATTCCTCGTCTTTTAACATTTGATAGTTAGCGGATTTGACCGAATTGATTAAAATAGGTTTTTGGAAATCTCGATCGCGATAATTAACTCCGCTCAATCGAATTAACATCCGAACAAAACTGTTAGACGAGAGTACCAAAATAGAAATGTAGAAATTTATATAGAACGGAGAAGTATTTCGGGAAATGTTGGGTTGCCAGGCAGGTGTACCATAATTCACGATGAGAAATAAAATTATATAATTTGGTTAATAATTAATTCCAGAGTTGGGTAATCTCCCCACATAAATAATTAAAAATTTTAAAAATTTTCACAGAGTATTTTTAAATTAAAAATTAAAAAATAGTTTTTTGAGTTACTTTTGAAATGATAAACATTCGAAAATGAAATGTTTCAGAATTGATGTCTTGATATAATTTAATCTGTAACGTCTGTCCTTTTTGAAACACTAAATCTTTGACTGTCTGCCAAGTGATGCGCTCAAGTGACATTAATATGAATGTAAAGCATGATGCTGTGAAACAAAATTGCAACTCTGATTTATAATTCCCTTGAAATGTTGAATCTTCGACCCACCTAATAAACTATACTAAATAAAAATAAATTTAGAAATATAATTAAAAATACTTACGGCAAGTTCGTCTTCGATGCGGGTGGCATTAAGAAGGGGCCTGACTTTCTGCCACAATTTCCACCATGGCCAGGTGCGCAGTTGAAGGTATCTGCGCAAGTTGCGCTGGACAACTTGGAGGGCCAAACGTTGTTCCTGGAGTTTTTTGTAGTCCTTACGAGCCAAGTAACCCCTCATGAAGGCCTGCATCCAAGACAGGATCTTTGCGAGACGTTCGTCACGGAATTCCTCCATTTGACCCAGGACTCCGGCACGGAAGAACACCTGATGATTTTTTAAAATTCGAAATTCGATTCTTGCTCCAAACGCCCAACCAATTTAGTTCGTCCTCATGCGAATTTATGAATTATCATCAATAAATTTCATGCAGGAAAACTGCGAGTAAAAATTTGCTCAGGTTTCAGCTGAAGGAAGTTCTTGTAGCGGGAAATTCAAAACTCCAAAGTAAATTTTTCAAGTTTGTTTTGTTAGAACACACAAAAGTTTTTTTCTGAGAAGTTCTCATCCAATCGACCTTCATCATCGTTTCAAGTTTCACAGAAGTCTAAACAATTGCTGAAAAAATATTCTGAGGTCGATTGCGTAAGAAGTTCTCCGAAATATCGATAATAACGGTTTGTTTACCGTCGGCAGTGTCTTTCATCCGGCGCTACCATTCGTGTTAGTGACTCTTAAAGCGAAAGGATAGTTTCAGAAGCGGGTCGTTAATCTCGTGACACTTGGTGCACTTTGCGAAAAGACTAATTTTCGAAAACTTGTTAGGAAACAGTTTTCAAGGCGCTGGTGACATTTTTTCTGATTCGAAACAAAAGACGCAAAGATATCAGAAATTGACTTTATGAATAAAGATTGAAGGCTAAAAAATTCTTTTGTTAGGAAGGAAAAAATGTTTTCAAAGATCTGATTGCGGTTGCAGAATCGAAGGTGTCTTGTACCTTACTGCGACCCATGCGGTATTGCTCAGGCACGACATTCGCTGAGTCGAGGATGATCTCAGCAGACTTTTCTGGATCCGTGTTGTCTTTAACTTTGTTAGCGCACAGAATTTTGTATCTGTTTTGTGCCCAGGTTCAAGAGGAATAAAAAAACAGAAAAAATACAAAGTGTTATAGGTTTGCATCCTCAGTGTCTGGTGACGAGATGCGGGAATGGTTGGTTGGTGGATTCTACATAGGGTACAAACGATGCCTAAAAGGGGTCTAATCTAATTAAGTTTCTTAAAACTAATGCTTGGTCCCAGAAGGCAAGTACAACTTTGTGGTTCATTATGACAAACAGTTGTGTGCCTTTAGAGATCAGGAAATAGTTTAACTTTGAGGGGATTATTAGCTACGACAACAACACAGAAAATAAAAAACACTGAGATCCACTCCCAGTCAACAGGGTTTGCGGAATCCTATCGGCAGAGCCTGTCTGCGGGCCTGTGTTAAAGCCATAAAATTGGTATCAAACGAGCAATGAGAATTGATTGGAATTGGAAAAGTCGTGCCTTGGTGTGTCCAAGACGGTACTGATCGGCGTCCAAACCGGATGATTCCAAAACAGCGGCGGCAGCCTTTTTCGGATCGTCAGCACATGCATCGACTGCAGCAGGTGCCAGGATTTTGTACCTAAAGGTTAGGGTCACGCAAAAAATGGACGAATTCATTTATTAGTTCAGGAGACTACGAAACGTATGTGGTTGATATATCAGTTAGGAGGTAATACTTCAAAAGGGGCTACACTGTCTTCACCGGCTACGTTCTGGTCTTCCTGTCTCTGCGGGGCTCTAAGATGACGAGAAGTAAAAATTCAAAAGTGGACAAAAAACGGGTGGATGTCAATCATTATTAGGTGACAAAAATCGGATGGATAAACTCATTGGGTCAATGAGAATGATAGGTCGGTTAAAAATCATCGGAGGTCACACGCCTAAGAGGGTCACCAATGTGGAATCGAGAGTCAAACTCTTCATCCTGAGAGAAGTAACACTTCGGACTTAATCAAGGAACTTTGCATTCGTTGGGGGAACTGAATTCGCATTCGGGATTTTGTATCAAATAACATCGAGGGACCGGAAAAATTGTTTAAACTAGCCTTCGTGTGACCAATCCTGTAGCTGTCCGGATCTAGACCGATAGACTCGAAACACTTGGCTGCTGCAATTTTCGGATCACTTTCAGCCGTCATTAAAGCCGGCGCTAAGATGAGGTAACTGTTCCCCAAGAAATAAAACGTTACGAAAGATACTACTTTGGGGGTTTCGTTAAATTGTATCATAATGTTCTCTTGTTGATGTCAATGTTACCTTCCTTTAACTTGGGAAAATGATTAGAACAATTGAAAGTACGTATTCAATCAGGGCTATCAAGAGTTGAATGTCATGTTGGGTTGATTCTTACCGTAGTTTGAAGTCAGGGTAGTTCATCCTATTGGGGAATCCTTTACGACAGATACGGATACCCTCAAGTACACCGTTACAGGTCAGCTGGTGCATTACCAAGTGAGAGTCAATGACTCCAGGTTGTTTCATCTCGTTGGGAATGATACAACGGACGAAGTGAGGTTGGGTGGCTCTTAGAGTGGTCATCAAGTTATTCAGCTGTTCCTTGTAGGATGAAGATACAGTGGAGAAACCACCTCCCTTCTTACCACGGCCTCCCTTGCCTCCAGCATCACCACCGCCACCACCAGACTGTCCTGGATGGTCAGCGAAGATCTCTATCAACAGTTTGTTGCTAGATTTCTTGAACTGATCAACTACGGTGTCGTTCAACGGGTCCTTGTTCTTCTCCAACCATCCGGTGATGTTGTATGGTACCTGTCAACAATTCCCAATTGAACTAAACCATCTATAAAATCTAAACCTAAATCAATTGTCAATCTTGAAGAAAGAAGATTAGGTATCTAGATATCCTTTCTTAGTTGAAGACACCTACGTTTCCGGCGTAATGGCCAATAGCGAAGTGGGCAGCTTGTTGACCAGGCTTGGGTGGTTTGGGTTTCAAAAAGTTGGGACTCTTGCCGAGATGGTTGTTGTTCAATTTTTCCTCGAAGGTCTTGTCGGTGGCTTTCGGGAACATAGATTCTTCCTCAAGGATGGAGAGGATACCCATGGGCTGTTTTAAGGAAAAAAGAAGCGGATCAGTCTCAAAATTACGCTCGATAACTTAGAGCCTAAAGTTCTCCAAGAGTAGCGCTTTTGTTTGAGTTCAAGTTCAAATTTGCACTAAATTATTGCTGACTGTTTAAAACAAGTTTTCCAATTTTACTGGCACTACAAGAATCTCCAAAGTGGTAAAGTTTACTGGCAGTCAGTTTGCGAACTACAATGACATTAGGTTTCGATAATTAGAGAATCTTGGTTAAGAATGATGTACTAACTGATACAATTTATGAGTACAAAGTTACAATTCATGAATGCAAAGATACATTATAAATACAAAGTTACTCTATGAATTCGAAGGTACTTTATGAATACAAAGTTACTTTATGAATTCAAAGATACTTTATGAATACAAAGTTACTTTATGAATTCGAAGATACTTTATGAATACAAAGTTACTTTATGAATTCGAAAATACTTCATGAATGTTCGATTGCTATGAAAAACACCGCTACTCTTAGTAGGTTTTTTATAAAAATATCACAATTTTCTCTTCATCAAGTGAAGCGACTGATTTCTGCAGCTGCACTCAAGGAAAGAAAAGTTGCGATTTTTAATCACTTGACGAGGATGGAAATTACCATCAGGTCTCGTCAAGAATTGGTTTGTTGAGGAGATGAATTCTGGACTGTTTTATCTGTTTTCATACCGAAAACTGCAAATACTGTTTCTAATCGTCCAAAATTTATTTCGTCAAGTGTAGGGTTTAGGAGTGTTTGCGTTGGCAGACAGAGATACATACACCTAATCAGACAGCACAAGGATACATATATACGAGCAAGCCCATAAATAGGCGAGTTAGTGGAAACTCACTAGAGGCTGCGGGAGTTAGTAGCAGACGACCCTTTTACCTTCTCGATGAGTTCGATGGTTGCTTGCAAATCCATACCGAAATCTATAAAAGTCCAGCTGATGCCCTGTCGTTCGTATTCTTCCTGCTCGAGTACGAACATGAAGTGGTTGAAGTACTGTTGCAGTTTCTCGTTCGTGAAGTTGATGCAGAGCTGTTCGAAGCCGTTGAACTGAACGTGCAGAGGGGAAAATGCAAAACACACAGAGCACATGAACACTGAGAAGATGGAAAAAAAAGAGGCAAGAGATAAAGAAAGAAAATCGTGTTTCGTCACGGGTTTCTGCTTTCAGGACTCCATATCTCAGGAATCATGAAGAAGGTTTTATGGCAGGTAACCCTCTTCGTTAGGGTTATTGTAATACCTGAAACGAAATTGGTTAGTCACGTGCACGAGGAGAAAACAAAACCATAGATGCTGTTTCGTTGGCTTTGACACAGAGTGGTAGTTGCATGCTGGAGTGCGTTTCATCTAAAACGACGACCCCTCGTTCATTGTCTTTGATTTTCTTCCTTCTGATTTATGATCGTTAACATCAATCTCCATCGAGGAGTACCTTCTCAATTAGGTCAATCGTTTGCTGAAGGTCCATGCCGAAGTCAATGAACGTCCACTCAATGCCCTCTCGAGTGTATTCTTCTTGCTCAAGGATGAACATGTGATGATTGAAGAACTGCTGCAACTTCTCATTGGTGAAGTTGATGCAGAGTTGCTCAAAACTGTTGAACTGTTCGTGCGGGATGATGAAAACAAAAAAGAAAGGCAAGACAGCGGTCAATGTACTGTTTGCTGCCGGATTGGTGTAAAGAAAAGGGCCAGGTTGATCTTCAATTTTCGACAACGTATACTGCATAGTGATCATTAAAAGGTTTTAGAGAACTACTTCAAGAAATCAAAAGCTGGTAATGATTCACTTATCGAAAATTGAAGAATCGTAGGATAACTGTGAAAAGAAAGAAAGATGTTATTGTTCAACCATGTATCGGTTGTCAAGTTGGTCGAAAGATTAGGAGTACCAGGTTTCTGAATATCCTGTTGAGGGACCTTCTGACACTTTTTGTGCCGTTTTCAGGGGACACTTCTATAGTGCCTTTAAAGATAAAATGTGTTTTTGGTGGTCAAGGAGAATTAAGAGTCAATATCACTAACTTTCACCCATTGTTGATCAAGGGGAAATTGAAGGATACGACAAGTACAATTAGAAAAGAACTGGAGCGTTTCTGACAAGCCCTTTGGTGATTAACGACAAAGAGAAGAGAGTGTGGAAGCATAAAGAAAGAATGGTATTAGGAGTGGATAGAGAAGAAAAAATATTCCATCGAACTCTGAGTTCGATGGAAAATGAGAAAAGCTCTTCGGTACCCGTATTTGTACCTTGGAATTCAATCGTCATCCAAACATCAATTCAAACTTGCAAACTGCTGTGGTCTAATGCGTGCTATTCACTCGGCAACATTGGGTTCACCTTTCTTTGCCTGTTTCGGTGATTGTGGTTCTCCACTTTTTTGGCTTAGGCTTAATTACTTATACCTTCTCAATCAGTTCGATACATGCGAGGAGGTCCATGCCAAAGTCAATGAAGGCCCAATCAATGCCTTCCCTTTTGTACTCTTCTTGTTCGAGTACAAACATGTGATGATTGAAGAACTGCTGCAACTTCTCGTTGGTGAAGTTGATGCAGAGTTGCTCAAAGCCGTTAAACTGTTCGAGAGTGGCAGAGGCAAAAAGAAGAAAAAGAGAACAACGTAAAGGACGTTCGGAACAAAAGTGTTGCGATTATGGGTAAGTCATGTTAGGGTTATTGTATAGGTATGTAAAGATAATCTTGAAAATATGTTTAAAGAGAGATTAGACTAGACATCATGTTCTGATGTCTGATCTCCTCCATTGCTCTGATCTTGTCTTGGTGAAAGGCTGGAATATGGTTCAGGAAGTGAAAAGGATGTGAAAGTAGAATCCAGCTTCGAAGCGAGAAGAAAGATGAAATAATGTATGGACGGACAAATAGAAAGAAAACAGTGGACAATCACTTGTTAAGCGTTATATCAAGACTGAAGCCGATGCTTTTCCAAGCTGGTCCGATCGGATCAGATCGAGATCGATCTGACGATCTTTTTTGGCATCATCGATATGTAATACCTTCTCAATCAGTTCGATACATGCGAGGAGGTCCATGCCAAAGTCTATGAATGCCCACTCAATGCCCTCTCTCGTGTATTCTTCTTGTTCGAGGACAAACATGTGGTGGTTGAAGAACTGTTGAAGCTTCTCGTTGGTAAAGTTGATGCAGAGCTGCTCGAAGCTGTTAAACTGTTCGAGCAAAGGGCAAGACAGCGGTCAATTTTACTGCTTTGGTTTTGTCTGGGAAACGTCGTTGATCACGTTTTTACAAGGGTCAGCCTTGTCTGTAGGAGGATTTATGTTTGGATACATTTTTGGGTTTTGATGCATTTTCAAATTTACTTGTATTTCATTTTAAACTTTTGGATTTGCTTTCCTTTGTCAATACGGACCACATTTCCAGGGTTTTAGGTACTACTACAACAACTACTACAAAGACCCAGTGAAGGTCAGTTGAGGTTATCGAACATCATGTCTGTTAAACCCCTATCGATTAGTTACTTAATTACATCAATCTCAAATTGCCTCAAGGCATAATTAGATCGTCACTTGAAGAAGAACATTTTGATGAAGCAACCAAGTGTTTCTTATCAGCTCACCAAATGAGCTGGATCATCAACATCGAATTTCTCCAAGTGCACGACCTGTTGCCGTTTCGTTCATTAAAAAACGGTTAGAGAAATCACAATCATTCTACATCTAATATAATGTACACTTATGTCCACTGTTGAATAATACAGATTGTGATTTTGTGGTATAGATCATGAAGGATGGACCAGGCTGCTGATGTGTTTGGGACTTGGGAGTATTGGGGTAATCATGAAAGCAACTTCTTCCAAGATCCAATCTTGGAATTATTTTGTACAATGATGAATCGCTGCAAGCTTACTCGGCCTACATCAATAGTTGAAGGGTCTCTTCCTCAATGGGAGGATAAAACAATTGGATAGATTGTGGCAAACGAGGGTACAATCCAAAATTGTGGTAAATCAAAACTGTAAAGGGGAAGAAAAAGGGTCATGCTTATCTATCTATACTATGAATGTAAAACTGGGTGTGGGTTTCACTCTGGGATACAACCTTGAAATCTCGAATTTGCTTCTCCGATTGGGGTGGGTCCGCTGGCTCTCAAATATTAAGGTCAGTTTTGGATCATCTAGATAAGTTTAGGAACCAGGGTCATATATTAAGAAGAAGTCATGAATCTTTAAGAGGGATTCGTGCTTTGTTGGATTAAGTATCCTGTTGCAGTGGATAGAGAAGAAGAAAGGGGTTTTGAGCGGGTGTCTCCGAGATAGTCACGGGACTTTCTCCTGGAGGTCTACCTTTTCAATAAGTTCGATACAGGCTAGCAAGTCCATTCCGAAATCAATGAATGCCCAATTGATTCCCTCTTTTTTGTATTCTTCTTGTTCAAGTACGAACATGTGATGGTTGAAGAACTGTTGTAATTTCTCATTGGTGAAGTTGATACAAAGTTGCTCAAAACCGTTGTACTGGGGGAAAACGAAATAAACGGTCGGATCTTATGGTCAAGAAAATAAAAATTGTTTCGAGAACCATGCCTAACTTTTATCTACGGGTGTTCCTGTTCATTATTAAATGGATGTATTAATTGTGGAAGTGGAACTCGTCATGGTAGAGGCAGTTTTGATATTAAATCTGACTTCTTTCTCAACAACTTCCATTCAGTGTTCGACTTCCTATTGTTTTGACTACTTAAATAGTTGGCTCGATCCTCTGCTCTTTATTTGTAATAGAAACTTTTACTGCGATCAGGATTGAACCAAAGTTGTTCATGTTTGTAAAGAAGGTCAGAAGGATTGATAAACTTACGTCGAAGATCTCAAAACCAGCAATATCCAGTACACCAATGAAGTGTTGACGCTTCTGTTTGGTGTCTAAGGTTTCGTTACACTTCTTCACTAGCCACTTGAACACCCTGTCGAACATGGCCTTTGACATGGCACCGACGGAGTAGGCTACCTGGTCTTTATTACGGCCTTGGGTGACGAATTCGTTACCGACCTTGATCCTCGGTTTCAACAAGTTCTTGTACAGATCTTGACAATCGACACCAAGCAACTTGGCGACACGGTCACCTTCCTAAAGCAGAAACAACATATAAAATACGTTCCTAGAAATTGTTTATTTAACTATAAATTAGATAACAGTTACTGACCTCCGTGCCATCAGCCTCAGCCTGTTCCTCCCGACCCCTTTGCTTGAACTTCATTCCTCCCATGTGCATGACCGAGGCGGTGATCTTGTAAATGTCGTTCTTCTCTTCTTGGGTGAATCCAAGAACGTCGAAGGCTTGCTACAGTGGAAAGAAGTGGATTAGCTAAAGAAATTCGATTCCGAACATCAAGAGCGAATGAGCTTCCAGATTTTGGAACTAGTTTTGGAACTACAATTGGTTGAGGTTCAGATTTATGATTCTGAGAAGCTGGTTCACTTCTGATTGGTACACAGATGTTTAATAGGAAAGTCTGCGGTTATTGAAAATAAAAAATGGAAGCATCAAAGCGAGAAGGAGAAGATGGAAGTACACAGCGGACAATACAGTAACAGAAATTAGCATATTCAGACGTCGACATTTTGCTAGAGACGGACGGACATCTAGCTTAAGCTTGTCGAAGCGCGCAGATTAGTAAAATTTCCACTTTTTATTTAATTTTGATTTAACAAGATATGTTACAAAGCGGAAATTTTACTGCAGTAACAGAAGCCACAGCGCGACGAAGGACAATTTTTACACATTGAGCGCAGAGAGCGAAGCTGAAGCATAGCTTGTGTTAGAAAGCCGCTTCTTCCCTGAGCTCCATAAAAAAACTAAAATTCACAATATCGACAATATTGATAAAACAAGAAGAAAAAAATCGTATTCGTTTGTTATCGGTACGAACCGCAGCTTCTTCGGGTTTTACGATTTTCTGTTTATCTGTATTTTGCACGTCAACAAGTTTGCGTCTTGCTTGTTTCCGCCTGTCAAGACGAAACGTTTTACTTCTGGTCATGCCGGAAGTTCAGGACTGTGGGAGAAAATTCGGTGTTGCTTCTCGAAAATTCGTCGAGTTCCAACGTCCGGTCTACAAATTCTGGGACGCTTCAAATCGAGTAGCAGTCAAGACGCAAAGACTAAGACTTCCGAGTTTTTAAATTTTCAGTTATTGTACTTTGAGTTCTTAGATTTCCTTGAGAAATTAATACTACTCGAGTTTGAATCTTTGGAATATCAAAAACTGTGGAATCAACCATAGTTGAGGTTCTACGATTGAATACTGTAGATGTGAAAGGGATATTATTGAGGATACCAAACATGTTATACAACTTAGGGATTACTTTATATACTGGGAATAAACTTGGCCAACTAAGGTTGGTGTCTTTGTACTCAGAACGTCAATCACTGGTCCAGAAAATTAATTGAATTTTCTACAAATCTTGATTGAATTGCAGATGTTGATTTTGCTGTACCAGTTCATTGACAAGAGTCTAAATACTACTTGGAGAATTGGATATTTCAAGATGCAGGTGATTGAACATAGGGACCAATATGAATTTTTGGGATAAAGTGTGGTTCTGAAAGGACTTCCAGAAGGACTTACGTCCGTTAGTTGGCATTCCTCGCCGTCGTCGACGTTCGGGATCGTGATCTTTCCCTGGGCTACGTTGTAATAGTCGTAAATGTTGTTCGATAAGAAACACATTTCTGTGGAAGATTTAGATATCGATTAAATCCTCTTTTCTTAACCTTGTGGTAATTAGAGTCATTGACACCTGTTCGTATATTACAATCTTTAGACGAACAATTATATCCTAGATCATGTTTGTATAAATCGAGATGGGTTCACATGGGTGATGGCTTTGTGGGTGGGTTTCTGAGGGTTCCTAAAAACCTGCAGGGCACAACTATTAATTTACATTGGACAAATCTCTTCTATTTGTTTTAAGTATCAAAACTGAAATGAAAATTCTGATTTGATGAAGGTAGCCATGCAAGTTTCCTAGGTTGTAGTCGCTCGTTAGGGAAGATAAGGGCTCGAGAGAAATGCTGATCAGGGAGCGGGATCTGGGGGGATTTCGCGTCGAAATTTCCTAACTTGAGAATTGTTGCCCCTGATTTCCCGCCCCCCGTCAGCGACAGCCGCATGCAGTGGTTATAGCAGGAAGCTGTGCGGCGGGGGGCGAGGCCTGCGTCGTGGAACTTCCTCAAATCATTCGTGACACCTTTCTTCTTCCCTGGTACATTTGACATCAAGTACTTTCGAATTTAAATCTTCTGAGGAAATTAATTCCAAATTAAATAAAATGTAATTTAACTATTTCAAGAAGTGGGGGAAGAAGTAGGTGGACGAATGTTAAGGTGTCCGCAGCTCGAGAGTGGACTTACGTCCGTTTCTTCCATGTCAGAAGAGTCGTTGACCCCCGGAATTCTCGTCTTACCCTGGCTAATGTAGAAGTAGTCTCCGATCCGGTTGCTCAGCAACGTCATTTCTGTGCATCGGCATTTTTTCAAACTCTTTTCCCCTTTTGACTCAAAAAAGTTTTGGGATACACGAGAACGCGTCAGGCAAAAGGGGGAGCAACCTTCTCTCGGTTGCTTTCGGTCAGCGAAAAAGTGGCTCGACGAAGACGAGGTGCAACCAGGTCGAGTTTTGTAATTCCTCAACATCTGGTGATCACTCTGGCTTGCACCAGGTCTTCGTTAGCTGCAAAGGTTATTAACGAAACAAATAGATCAGCAGAGAGATAATGATAGACGAAGAGAGTTGCTGAAAGAATGGAGAAGTGTTGAGTTGAGAGAAGAGAGTCGAAGTGATAGATAAATAAGTCCATGTGACGCTGTAAGAATGTTTAGTGAAACGTGTGGAGGCTGAAACAGAAGAAGTAAAGAGAAAGAGAGAAACGGAAAAATAGAGATGTAGAGTAATAGATATGTAGATAAAGAGATTTTGCAAAATAGAAAAATGGAAGAATAGAAGAATAGATAAATGGAGACGTAGAAAGAGTGGCGGCAACATAGTTCAGACACAACAGATATTGAGAAGCAGGTAGCATGAAGAGGTCTTTTGGCATAATTTGGCCAAGATTGGTGAGCTCTAATGCTGGACATTGAAGGTTTATATACAAGTTTAGAGCCCACGCATAGAAACATGCACTTACATCGGTAACAATAAGTTCCTCGCCGTCATCGAGACCAGGAATAGTGGTTTTTCCTTGTGACACAAAGTAGTAGTCACGGATGTTGTTGGACAGCAAACACAACTCTGCAGGGACAAATGAAACAACATGCAGGTGAGCCATGAACCATACCATGTTTTCTCGTGGCTTTCTCAAGGTTCCTGGCATTTCTGGAGTCCATCCGTAGGTGGCTCTTGGTATCTCAAGGGATAAAGGATCAGGGAATAAGCTTGGGCCATTTCGTCGAAGAATGGTTACTCCATTGAGAAACAGCGAAAAATCCAAGTAATAAGGATCCTAGTTCTAAGCAGAATCATCGTTCTAATTAGGATTCTCAGTCTAGACAGGATCCATACTGTTTAACAACGTTTAGAAATCAGTAAGTCAAAATAAACTCCAAGGATTTTTTGCTGTTTTTTGAAGGTTCTCTCGTTTTAGGGAGTTCTTAAGGGAACCAGGAATTAATCAACGTCTACTAGAAAAATGGAGTCGCCCTCTCAAGGGTGTTGATCGACGGTACTGATCGTGCAAGATACTGTCTGTTCCTCAGGGTCTCATCCTTTGAGCTGTGGTTGACCTTTAAGGTCAGCTAACTACTATTAACAAAGGCGAAGCACACTTCCTTTAGAAAAGAACTCTCAAATCTTGAAAATTTTAAACTACTAGGCCTAGAAATATGGGCATCTTCCAGATATTTCTTAATTATTATCAATTGTAGAGTGTCCTATTTCTGAAGGATGCTTGCTTGGTCAACTGTCCTCGTTACAGAGGCGTTCGCCTCGGAATCAATCAGACAGATGCAAAGCTCGGGATGGGCCAACAGTAGAAGAAAATTCATTGCAAAAATCTGAAACTAGAATCCCGCGCGATCCGTTCGGCGGTCGTCCTTACGTCGGTCAGCTGACACTCCTCGCCATCGTCTACGTTGGGGATCGTGGTCTTTCCTTGGGAGACGAAGTAGTAATCCTGGATGTTGTTCGACAGACAGCACATTTCTGTATACGAAAGGAAGGAACTGAACAATCAAGTCACGATTGGAGGGAAACAAAAAGAGGAAAATGAGAACGATATCCTCCTTGAAAATCTGCAGCCTCATCCTTGGATCTACCTGCTTGAGTCTCATTAAGAAAAATTACGTAATTGGGTAGAACTAAACTCTGATTGTAACAATTACATTTGAATTGTAAGTTGTACTTAAAGAATAAATCTCTTGGGACACTACGATCTTACCCTTCAAGCCTTTCACTGATCCAGACATCATCTGGTAGAAGATGTGGTATGAACGCTCAAGAGACTGCTGCGAAATTACACGAGCCTTCTCCAGCAGATCTGAAGAAAAAAGAAGGTCAGAGATGAGGGAGGTACAATTTTGTTAAAGAAAATACTCAACCCCAAGCCTAGCTCTGACGGAAAGATTATATCTATGGGAGACATCCGAAATTTTCTGTTTGAGTTTCTCACAGATCCCTTTGTTCTAATTCTGCAGAAGACCCAACCCAAAAGGTTGGGTCTATAGAAAACCCAATTGTGAACCAACAAATGGTCTTTACTTCTTCCAAGTCTGTGGGAAACCCAAAAAGCCAATTTCCGTGTTTGACACCTTATAGACCAGAAAGAACGAGACTCATTTTTTCTAGGTTTGTGGTCTCTTTCTTCTATAAAGCAAATGGCTTTCTTAAAGTTGGAGTTGTAGTAAGACTTACATGTTTCGATGTCAGCTCCGGCCAGTTTTCCAGAAGGACCAAAGTGAATACGGATGAATTTACCCTGGATGAGGAAGATAGAAGAAAATTTAGAAGAAGATCCAAAGTTATTTATTTAGTGGTAAGTTTTTATCTGTTTATACTTACGAAACGAGACGAGTTATCGTTACGGACGGTCTTAGCGTTACCAAAGGCCTCAAGTACTGGATTGGTTTGTACAACCTGATCCTCAAGGGAGCCCTTCTTCTTGTCTCCCTCATCTGCTTTTTTCGTTGAGGCACCGACGGTGGCAAAGTACGCAATTACCTTCTTCGTGTTCTCAGTCTTTCCGGCTCCAGATTCACCGGTGATCAACATAGACTGATTTTCGCTATCTGCAAGTGAAACACATCAATTAATAGTCCGTGCAACACCAATATTGGAGATTTTCCTATATTTTTTGTTGGCAGTGGATAAAGGTGATTAGAAATTGCAAAAGTGATACTTACTCGTCAACATGTTTACGTAGGCACCGTCGGAAATGGCGAAAATGTGGGGTGGCACTTCGCTACGCCTCTTACCACGGTACATCTTGGCACAACGGAAAGTGTAGACAGGGAATCTCTTGTAGGGATTGATGGCCACACAAAACAGGCCAGAGTAGGTCTGAAAAATTACATCCAAAGTTGTGACCACTCGTAGAAGTGAAAGTGGAGAAATAATCTCTCCTACATTTTTAATAATCAGCAAGGCCGGTCAGCAGCTCTTTGCTGAGGTTTTCGTGCAGGGCTTTCAAAGGTCTTTCAAAACAGGGCAGGCGTGCGAAATTCAGTTTCCAGGATTCATATTTTGCAAAAGGAAAACTTCCTTAAAAAGGACATTTTTCTTAAAACGAAAAGTGACGGCAGGAAGACAATAGTAGCAGCAGTACACCTAAATTAGACTCAAATTGTCAAGAAAGCATTAAATATTGCGAATGCGTTCTTTGTAACTTAAAAAAAGTTTTAGGAAGGTGTGCTAAACAATATTTGATTTTTTTTGATAATCATATTTTTAAAAATAATAAAGATATGGGAGATACGGGGACAAGTCCAACTGAAAAATTATTCTTCAAGAAAAGTTCTACAAAAAGTTCCTGTGGTATTTTTCGATATTTTTAACCGTTTTTTGAGGAACTTAAAAAACGTTTTTGAAGGTTTTCAAACAACGGTTCGAAATATCGAAAAATTTCACAGGAACTTTTAAAGAGGAATAAATTTCCTTTTGGACAAATTTCCCGTATCTCGCATATTTTTCAAAAAAATCCAAATTTTTGATTTTCAGAAAAAGGCCGCTATTTTGATAATTTTTTAAAAAATATGCGAGATTCGGGGAGAAAGTCCAACGGCAAAATTATTTCTCTTGAAAAGTTCTACAAAAAGTTTTAGTGGCATTTTTCGATATTTTTAACCGTTTTTTGAGAAACTTCAAAAACGTTCTTGAAAGTATTCAAAAAACGGTTCGAAATATCGAAAAATTTCACAGGAACTTTTTGCAGATCTTTTAAAGAGGAATAACATTCCCGTTGAACTTTTCTCCCGAATCTCACATATTTTTAAAAGAAATTATCAGAATAGCGGTCGTTTTTCTGAAAATCAACAATTTAGGTTTGTTTGAAAAATATAAGAGATACGAGAAAGCGACTAAGCAGAAAGTTATTTCTCTTGAAAAGTTCTACAAAAAGTTCTCGTGGTATTTTTGATATTTCGAACCGTTTTTTGAGTACCTTCAAGAAAATATATTCTTGGTATTCTTAAATACAAAAAAAAAAGGTTCGAAATATCGAAAAATTCCACAGGAACTTTTTGTAGAACTTTTCAAAGAGGAATAACCCTTCCGTTGGACTTTTTTCCCGAATCTCACATATTTTTTAAAAAATTAACAAAATAGCTGCTTTTTTCTGAAAATCAACAATTTGGTTTTTTTTAAATATACAAGATACGGAAAAACGTCCAGAAGGAAAGTTATTCCGCTTGAGAAGTTCTACAAAAAGTTCCTGTGACATTTTTTGAGGTTTAGATCCGTTTTTTTTTTGTTGAGTAACTGCGAGAACATGTGTTTGAAGGCATTTTTTGAAATTTCGAAAAATGTCATAAGAACTTTTTGGAGAACTTTTCAAGAGACGGAACTTTTCTTTTGGGCATTTTCCCGAATTTCGCATATCTTTAACAAAATTAACAAAACAGCGGTTGTTTTTCTTAAAATCGAAAATTTGGGTATTTTTTTTGAAAAATATGCAAGATACGAGAAAATGTCCAAAGGGAAAGTTATTCATCCTTAAAAGTTCCACAAAAAGTTCCTGTGAAATTTTTCGATATTTTGAACCGATTTTTTAATACCTTTGAGTACTAGGAACATATGTTTTTAAAGGTACTCAAAAAGCGGTCCGAATAACTCTCCTTTTGGACGTTTCCCGTATCCCGTATATATTTTTTAAAAAAACCAAATTGTTGATTTTTAGAAAAACGACCGCTATTTTGTTTATTTTTTTTTAAATATTCAAGATTCGGGAAAAAAGTCCAATTGAAAAGTTATTCCTCTTAAAAAGCTCTAAAAAAAGTTCCTGCAGAATTTTTTGATATTTCGAATAGTTTTTTGAGTACCTTTGAGTACCAAAAACCATTTCGAAAGGAACTCAAAAGACGGTTCGAAATATCGAAAAATGCCACAGGAAGTTTTTATAGATCTTTTAACAAGGAATAACTTTCCTTTTAGACATTTTCCTGTCTTTCGAATATTTATTTTAAAAAAACGAAATTATTGATTTTCAGAAAAACGGCCGCTATTTTGTTTACTTTTTTTAAAAAAATTATGAGAGATTCGGGAAAAAAGTTCAACGGGAAAGTTATTTCTTTTGAAAAGTGTTACAAAAAGTTCCTGTGAAATTTTTCGATATTTCGAACCGTTTTTTTGAGTACATACCTTCAAGAACGTTTTTGAAGTTCCTTAAAAAACGATTGAAAATATCGAAAAATGCCACAGAAACTTTTTGTAGAACTTTTCTGGAAAAATAACTTTCATATTGGACTTTTTTCCCAAATCTCGCATATTAAAAAAAAATTATCAAAATAGCGGTCGTTTTTCTGAAAGTCAACAATTTAGGTTTTTTTGAAAAATATACGAGATACGGAACGTTCAAAAGGAAAGTTATTCCTCTTGAAAATTTCTACAAAAAGTTCTTGTGGCATTTTTCGATATGTAGAACCGTTTTTTGTAGTACCAGGAACATATGTTTTTGAAGGTACTCAAAAAACGGTTCGAAATATCGAAAAATGCCGCAGAAAGTTTTGATAGAACTTTTAACAATGAATAACTTTCCTTTCAGACATTTTCCCGTATCTCGTATATATTTTTTTTTAAACTCAATTTGTTGATTTTAGAAAAACAGCTGCCGTTTTGTTAATTTTTTAGTTTTTCCAAATTTCTTCGCGGATTAGGATAACCTATGAAAACTTTCAAAAGATTCAAAAAGAAAAACCTAATTATCTTCATTATTTTTAAAAATATCTGATTCTCAAAAAAAAAATTTGTTGGTACCCCTGCAGAAAACTTTTTGAGGTCACAAAGAACGCTGGAACAAAGTTTTAAATTTTCGTGACAATTTGAGCCTAAGTTGGAAAATTTTCGTTGTGTCGCTGCTACTAGAGAGGAAATTTTGTCCCGGCGGATAAACCTCGAGTCTCTAAACGAGTTTCCGCCGGGATTTTTTTTCACATTCTTTGAATAATAAATACAAAATACAAATACATTCAATTAGTTAATAAACATAATCAATTGGAGGGACTTTCTCTTCTTTTTCCTTTTAAAGGATAACGACCCCAATAGTAGGTTACCTACTTTAAGTGGGCCAACCCATGTAAAATAATTTTAACAAATACTGAATAATGATCTACAACAATTATCTATTTAAACAATTATTTAGCATAGGGTTTAGCATGGCCGAACATTATTTAATAGTTCTTTGTAATTATTATTTACGTAAATAATTCTTTTGCAAGAGGTGGCTCACTATTGACAGGTGGCCCACTAGTGATGTCGTTAATCTATATTCATTTTTTTTTAAAGAGAAATTCCTTCACAACGATCGAGAAATCCATAGCACAAAAAACATTCAATGTTGAGTAGTCACACGAGGGTTGGACAGGTCTGCCATCCCAACACCTCTACACCATCTGGACACAGTGATGCTGAAAATTGGTCCTGAGTTCTTCGTTCGTCTCACAAGCATTAAATTATAATAATACAGATTAAAGATAAATTAGAAATAATTGGTGGACAATATTCATATACCACAATTTTTGAAGACGTCAGATTAAGACGCTGTTTTTATGAGACGAACGTAGAAAGGAAGAACGAACGAACACGTGAAAGTGTTGTTTCCGACGATCAACTCTGACTTCCCAGGTGCATTTTGAAAAATAGGGAAAATGGAAAACACAAGAAGATTGGTAGTCAGTCCATCAGCTCAGTCTTACGTAGATCAGCTTATGGTAGTAACGCTGCTTCAAGTTGTGCAGGACTGAGGCATCGTTCAAGTAGGTCAAGTTGGACATATCCTCAGCTTTCTCATACTTGGGCGGGTTCACTTGCTGCAGTAGGTCCTTCTTGTAGTCCTTGTTCTAAATTTCCCAGAGAGAAAAAGGACTGATTAGTCGTAATCGGTGAAATAACACTTACGTAGATTTTTCTGTCATAATAGCGTTGCTTCAAGTTGTGGAGAACCGAGGCTTCGTTCAGGTAAGTCAAATCAGCCATGTCCTCAGATTTTTCAAATTTTGGAGGGTTCACTTGAGACAGCTGATCCTTCCGGAAGTTTCTCGTCTGCATGTTGCATGAGGAATTTAGTTGTTTTTTTTTTTTGGTTTAGAAAAAGCTAAGACTACCCTGGCGATATGCCAAACATTGGGTGCAAGAATTGGAACTGGAGGGATTTAGGATCTTTGAATTTAGGTTCTTGGAATCTTTGGATGTTATCTTAATAAGGGTTTTTTTTGTACTTTAGAAATGATAAAATACAAAATGATGATTTTATAGTATAGAAAAAATATTCTTGAAGAAACTGAGTCATCAACAGGTGAGGAAGGTATTTACCTAGGTTACGAAACCGACACATGTTTGCTGAAGAAGAGAGACAGAAAAGGCAGAAAGGAAGGGTGAATTTTTCTCGACCCATTGCATCAGAAAGTGTCGTTTGGAATTCGATGTTACTCTTTTCTCCCCCTCGTTCTCTTTCTCTCTCATTCTTCGCCTTTGGCTGTCGGACGCTCTAAAAATACGTTGACCTGTGTTTCGAGATGTGGCGTTTCGTTTTATTATTAAAGCCCCGGTACTGAAGCAAGGGAGTCGCTAGAACGTCTAACAATAGCGTTTAGGCATCAGTGAAGAAGAAGAATGAGAAGAGGGTTTGCTGAACCTCGTTATGTAATCCATGAACCTACAAGTTCGCTTCTGCACTCAGATTCTCCGGTTTTCGAGCTCCGACTAAAAATACCCTTAACTCAATCCCAGAAAAAGAATCCAATCCCAATTTTTACTGGAATATTGGTAGGTAAAGAAAGCTTCAAGATTGTATAAAAATACCTTAAACAAATTATATTTGACTTCACAATCAAGCATTGTTAATTTATTGAGATTTTAAGTTGACCAAGTAGTACGCAAGCTTTTCAAACCCTTTAATTATTAATTTGATTATTAGGAATAAATTTCTAGGAAGGCCAGAGACCTTCTTCCCTAGTTTCCAAATAAAACTGATTTGTTTATCGAGTTTTCCAAGTTTGACCAAATGGTACGCGAGGGTTTTTTTTTTCAAAGCAAAGTAGGTTAAGTGAATCATTCTTGCGGGAGGTTTTCAATTTCAGCAAGCTGGTCATGAATGGAGGAGTGGGCGACGATTCTCTTTTCTCGAGTCTACGTATGGTCAGGAGTAGAGGGTCGCGAGTCCCGAAGGTGCTATTCTGTTCTTGAAATAGAGTCAGAGCGGCCCGATACGGTTTGGCGGTGGTTACGCCGACGCCCGGCGTCGCCCTACCTTCGGCTTTTTATATATATAGTGCAGTTTGTACCGGCTAAACAGTTGCCCCTTTTAGCCCTCTCACATCTCATCTCATCTCCCTCACCCACCCACAAAATGAGGAGGCGATTCAACACGGTCCTTCCGCGATTATTTTCCGCAGAAACAAGATCTCTTCCACTGAGCGTCACTGCCAAATTGAGAAAAATGAACAATTCGAGTGAAAACACTGCCAAGGTGACAAAAGGATAGCCAGTTCTTATTTTTTCACCGGAAATTTTTCAGGAGATGATCACCCTTCGAGAAATCTCTTTCTTGGCACAGATCTTCCTTCTGCTCAATCGAGAAGATCAAAGAGATGATTATTCGAATACCTTCCGGCTTGGAAGTCATCAGAGAAAAGGGATTGATTTTGCCAAACTGTACAAGTTTGGATGAAAGCAAGACTTCAAGATGTCCAACTAATAATTTTGGAATTTAGAAACAGAATTGAAAACGATAACAGAGTCGACATTTTTTCTTGAATCTAATTTGGCAAACTAATAATAATTTAGAAAACAGAAAACAAGGTTGAAAATGAAAAGAGAAACTTCTGGCGACTTCTGCTTTAACTTCCGGGCCAGGTTTCATCATCTTTTAGGAATCTAAGTTGGCAAACTAATAAGCAAGGTCTTCCAAATCATTTAGAAACTTAATAATAAGGTTGAAGATGAAGAGACATCTACTTATATCTAATAACATCTACTTTAGGTTCCAGACAAGATTTTATCATTTAATGGGGATCTAAGTTGACCAAGTGGTACATGAGCTTTTGTTAATATAAATTTGAATAAAATAATTACGTACCTCGCCGCCAGGCAAGGTGACGGTGACAATATCACCCTTGGTAGCTTTGATTTCACCAAGGAGATATCCTTCCTTTTCGTCGGGTACCCAGCAAGCCTTTTTCGCATCGTAGGGTTTCGTCTGGTCGATTCTCTTCTGTTCGAGAGACACAAAGAGGTATGGGGTTGGATCGGGATCATCCCCTTCTTGTACTACTGGCCTCGGCATCTTGGTTTATTTCTTCTCTCCTATAGTGGTTATTTCCTTTTCCTAAAGTGTCCCCGGTGGTTCTCTACTCGTAAAGCAAGTAGTCGTCAGTTTCGTGCGTTTTTTTTTGCTCTGGCTTCGGCGGCGGACGGACTACTTCTGGCGGCACGATCTGGGCGGCCCTGCACACAAATTCACACATGCGTCTTTTATTCGCTGCCCCTCTCTTTCCTCACGATGTTTCGTTTTTAGTCAGGTCAACGTCGTGCAACGTGGAGAACGAGGGACCAAAACCCCACGTACAAAAGTCGTGCCGAAGGTGGCCAACTAATTCGCGAACTTTATTTTTTCAAAGAAACCCTTCTTTTTCTAATGAGATTTCAGAGAAAGGGAAGCTGAAGGAACAACAAATGCCAGGAAAGATGAAGATTAGAAAACATCGTCAGCGGGAAGATGTTTTGTCCCAAAGGAAAAGCTCGCGCATTAGTTGGCCGTCAGGTTTCTTAAGGTTTCCTTAAGGTTATTGATGCCCAAATAATAAGCGTATTTTATTTTTTAGTGAAACTTTTTTTTTCTAGTGATTAGAAAACATCGGGAAGATATTTTGTTCCAAAGAAAAACCTTGTGTATTAGTTGATCTTGAGATTTCTCAAGGGTTTTTGATGACCAATTAATAAGCGAGCTTTATTTTTTAGGGAAACGTTTTTTTCTAAGGATTAGAAAACATCAGTGGGAAGGTGTTACGTCCCAAAGTAAAACTTTCTTAAAGGTTTCTTAATAGTTTATTAAGGGTTTCATAAGATCTTTAATGGGCAACTAATTCGCGAGCTTTATTTTTTCAGGGATACCCTTCTGTTTCTGGGGAGATTTCAAAGAAGGGGAAGATGAAGGAACAACAAATGACAGAAAAGGTGGTGATTGGGAAACATCATCAGGAGGAAGATATTTTGACCCAAAGAAACAGCTCACGCATTAGTTGGTTGTCAGGTTTCTTAAGGGTTCCTTAAGGTTTTTGATGCTCAACTAAGCGAGTTTTAATTTTTAGGGTAACCTTTTTTTCTAGTGATTAGGAAACATCAGGAAGATATTTGGTTCCAAAGAAAAACTTCGCGTATTAGTTGATCGTGAGATTTCTTAAGGGTTTCTTAAAGTTCTCGATGACCACCTAATAAGCGAGCTTTATGTTTTAGGGAAACTTTTTTTCTGAGGATTAGGAAACATCAGCAGGAAGACTCGAAAGAAAACCTTCTTAAAGGTTTCATAATGGTTTATTAAGAGTTTCATAAGGTGTTTGATGGCCAAATAACTTGCGAGCTTTATTTTTTCAGGGGAGCCCTTCTTTTTCTGGTGAGATTTCAGAGAAAGGGAAGATGAAGGAACAATAAATAACAGGAAAGGTGGTGATTAGAAAACATCATCTGCGGGAAGATGTTTTATCTTAAAGGAAAAGCTCGCGCATTAGTTCGTCGTCAGATTTCTTAAGGGTTCCCTAAGGCTTTTGATGACCAACTTATTAGCGAGCTTTATTTTTTAGAGAAACTCTTTTTTTCTGGTGATTAGGAAACATCATCAGTGGGAAGATGTTTTGTCTCAAAGGAAAAGCTTGCATATTAGTTTTTTCAGGATTTCTTAATGGTTTCTTCATAACTTCTTAAGGGTACCCTAATGGTTTCTTAAGGGTTTCTTCATAGTTTCTTAAGGGTTTCTTAGTGGTTTCTTACGAGTTTCTTAAGATTTTAGACGACGAACTAATACGCAAGGCATTTCTTTGGGAAAACATTGTTTATTATGGTTTCTTAAGGGTTTCTTAGTCGTTTCTTAAGAGTTTCTTAAGATTTTAGACGACGAACTAATACGCAAGGTATTCCTTTGGGAAAACATTGTTTTGTTTATGATAGGTTTAAGAAAGAAGGGGATTTGGAAGCATGGGGATTAGGAAAATCAGAACTTATGGTAGGAGGATATCTCCGGATTGGATTGAAGAATACATTCACTTTGAAGACACTGGATAACACTCTACTGAATTTTGTAACCGTAGAAAGTGGAAGATTGATAGTCACAAAGTCATCATCATGATTTTCATCAAAAGCATCATTAATATTATCATCCTCATCACTTATGATGGAGAACAATCCACAGGTGGAAAGCCACTTTTGCTGTAACAAATCCCAAGTAAATCCTGATAGATTCGGGATAGAAGACCCAGATCTAATCAAGAAACTAAATCTAATTGAAAGATAGTAGTCATCAGCAGAGGTGGTTTTCCAAACTCTGAAGAAGGTACTGCCCAAGATCACGATTTTCGTTCCACATCTGGAGAAGGTACTCCTCAAGATAACGATTATCGTTCCACATCTGGAGAAGGTACTCCTCAAGATAACGATTATCGTTCCACATCTGGAGAAGGTACTCCTCAAGATGACAATTATCGTTCCACTTTCTTCCTGTTCAAAATCCAGTCAAGAGGTTCACCAAAAGGTCACAATTGCGAAGATCACTGTTTCGTAATCCTTGTCACCAAAACCAGAAGAGGTTAGAGTCACACACAAAATTTGAGTCTCTTCAACACAGTTTGAGTCCTTTTGAGTCTCACGCACTTTCTCGATCAACACCGCACCGGAAACAACTTCACTGATGATTCCTCAACTTCAACACTTTCTCTCCGAACCCCCCGTTCTCACACGTTGCAAGTGTTTCTGACGAAAGTCTCCAAGTCCGTCTTATCGTTTATCAGTCAAGATTATTACTTTCGTCTAGATTGTAATTTCCACAGATTGTCGTCTGAAGTATAATACTGTCTGAAGTGTAATTCTTTTTGTAAATTGTAGTTTTGATTGAATTGAAGTTAGTTTTTTTGGGGAAATGTCGAATGAAAGCGTGCGTTTGTGTTGGTAAATTAAAAAAGTGTCCGACGTGGAGGACTTACGTTAGAGAGCCGTTCTGTCAGGGAAAGAAGCGGAGGCTCCCAATATAAGCGCGTGCAACGTGATCCTAGCTTGTAACGAGGGCGTCGATTGGCTCGCTGCCTGGACGAATCAGATCGCTCGTTAGTTCTTGGGCCAATCTACCTTTTTAGGTGGAGATGATACCAAAAGTGTGACAAGGGGTGGCCGCGGAAAGCTTCGAGCGTCCGCCTTGCCACACGTTTTAAGAGAGAGATGAAAATAGACGGACAAGAGGAAGACGGAGTCAGCGAGCCCTCTTCTTTGCCTTCCTCTTCACCTTCTTCGTAGGTCTTCCTCGTTTACCACCTCTTCCTCTCCTTCTTCCCTAAAGGCCGCTCGGGTCTTCGATTCGACTTTCTCAATTTGTTTTCCAAATGGATTTCGCTAATATTTTTAAAAAGGAAAAGGAAGTATCTGAAGGAAAAAGAAGAGAAGAAAGGGAATTGATGTAAATTGAAGAGAGTGGAAGGAAAAATGCAAATTGCTGATGCACGTGCGTCTCGTGACACGTGCAACAGATTGGATCCGACGTGGAGGCTCGAGGAGAGGTCCTCGGGAATCAGGGCGAATTTAACGTGACGACCTGGAAATGTCGACGACCTTGAACCGCATCTAGTGGTTTGGGCGAGGGTTTGGGAATGTTAAAGAGGAAAATCAGATAAATGTTGGAGAATAGAGGGATGTTGTATTCTTAGGGAGAGAGTTGGTGCAGTTTAAAGGGAAAACTGAGATGTCATTTCAGTGCAGAACTATAGAGTTTCATTTAACACAGAACAGTTTATTAGTACAGTATTATATAGTACAGTTCAATTCCGGATGTAAAGTACAATTCGATACAGAATTAAACAATTCAATATTGCAAAAGTCAAAGAGTCCACTTCAGTACAGTAGTTAAAATTATCTTGCTTTACAGTATTTTATACAGTATAATTCAGTAGATTATTTTGAAAAATAATTCCATACAGTATTATACAGTATAATTCGGAACAGTATCATACAGTGTAATACAGTACAATATTATACAAAATAATCAGGTACAGTATGGTATAGTGTAATATAGTACAATACTACAAGTATAATTTAGTACAGTATTATTCAGCATAATTCAGTAGAGTATTATTCAGCATAATTCAGTAGAGTATTATACATTATAATTCAGGAGAGTATTATACAGTATAATTCAGTAGAGTATTATAAAGTATAATTCAGTAGAGTATTATACAGTATAATTAGGAATAGTATTGAAGAGTATAATTCAGCACAATATTTACAACATAAATCAGTACAATATTGTACAATATAATTCAGTACAGTATTATACAAAATAATTCAGTACAGTATGGTAGAGTGTAATACAGTACAATATTATAATTATAATTTAGTACAATTATAACTTATACTTATACTGTAAGTATAATTTAGCACAGTATTATTCAGTATATTTCAGTACAGTATTATACAGTATGATTCAGCATAATATTTACAATAAAATTCAATACAATATTGTACAGTATAATTTTTTACAATATTTCACAGTATAATTAAGTACAATCTTGTACAGTACAATCCAGTACAGTGTCATACTGTGTAATGCAGAACAGTGTTATACAAAATAATAATAATTATTATTATTATTATTGTAATTATTTATCCCATTATTAATCAGTACATTTCAGTACAGTATTATGCAGTATAATTCGGCATAATGCTTACAATATAATTCAGTACAATATTGTACAGTATAATTCAGTACAGTGTCATACTGTGTAATACAGAACAGTATTATACAAAATAATAATAATAATAATAATAATAATAATAATAATAGTAATAATAATAATAATTATTATTATTATTATCATTATTATACAAAATGGTGCAGTGTAATACAGTACAGTATTATAATTCTAATTTAGTACAATATTCTAATTATAATTTAGTTCAATACTATAAGTATATTTTAGTTCAATACTATAAGTATAATTTAGTACAATACTATAAGTATAATTTAGTACAGTATTATTCAATATAATTCCGTACAGTATTAAATAGTACAATTCAGTAGAGTGTTATACAGTATAATTCAGAACAGTATTGAACAGTATAATCCAGCAAAATATTTATAATATAATTCAGTAAAATATTGTACAGAATAATTCAGTACAATTTTGTGCGGTATACTACAAAAAAATATTATACGAAATAATCCAGTACAGTATGGTACTGTTTTATACAGTAAAATATTATAATTATAATTTAGTGCAATACTATAAGTATAATTCAGAACAATATTGAACAGTATAATTCAGCAAAATATTTATAGTATAATTTATATTTATAGTATATTGTATAGTATAATTAAGTACAATATTTTATAGTATAAATAAGTACAATATAGTACAGTATAATTAAGTACAGTATCATACTGTGTAATACATAACAGCATTATACAAAATAATGATTATTATTATTATTATCATTATTATTATTATTATTATTACACCGCATGGTACAGTGTAATACGGTAAAATTTTATAATTTATAAGTACATATTATAATCATAATTTAGTACAATATTATAAGCATAATTTAGCATAGTATTATTCTGTATAATTCAGCAGAGTATTGTACAGTATAATTCAGTACAGTATCATACTGTGTAATGCATAACAGCATTATACAAAAAAATAATAATAATAATTATTATTATTATTGTTATTATTATTATTGTTATTATTATTTTTATTATTTTTATTATTATTACACAGCATGGTACAGTGCATTACGGTACAATATTAAAATCATAATTTAGTACAATACTATAAGTATAATTTAGCATAGCATTATTCTGTGTAATTAGGTAGAGTATTATACAGTATAATTTTTTACAATATTGTACAGTATAATTGAGTACAGTATGACACTGTGTAATACAGAACATCATTATACAAAATAATTATAATGGTTATTATAATAATAATAAATATTATTGTTATTATTATTATTATTATTATTATTATTACACAGTATGGTACAGTGTAATACGGTACAATATTATATTCATAATTTAGTGCAATACTATAAGTATAATTTAGCATAGTATTTTTTATCTGTATAATTCAGTAGAATATTATACAGTATAATTCAGTAGAGTTTTATACAGTATAATGCAGTAGAGTATTATACAGTATAATTCAGAACAGTATTGAAAAGTATAATTTAGCACAATGTTTGCAATATAATTCAGTACAATATTGTACAGTATAATTCAATACAGTATCATACTGTGTATTGCAGAACATTATTATACAATATAATTCAGTACATTATCTTACAGTGTAGTACAGTATAGAATTATACAGTATAATTCAGTACAGTATTGTACGGTGTCATTTAATACCATATTATACTCTATAATTTCGTATATAATTATAAAGTTCAATTCTGGACAGAATTATACAGTATAATTTATTACAGTATTATTTAGTATAATCCAATACAGTATAATTTAGTACATTATTATTCAGTATAACCTAATACAGCATAATTTAGTACAGTATTATTCAGTATAATCTATTACACTATAATTCAGGATAGTATTATACCAAATAATTCAGTACAGTAACATACAATGTAATACAGTAATGCATTATAAGTATAATGCATTACACTATTGTACAGTATAATTCAGTATAGAATTATTCAGTACTACGTTATACAGAAAAATTCAGTATAATTCAATACACTACTATACATTATTGTACAGTATACTTCGGTACAATTTTGTATAGTGTAGTTCAGTACAATATTGTACAGTATAATTCAATACAATATTGTAAGTATAATTCAGCAGAATATTGTACAGTATAATTCAGTACCATATTGTACAGTATAATTCAGTACAATATTGTACAGTATCATTCAGTACAATATTGTACAGTATAATTCAGTACAATATTGTACAGTATAATTCAGTACAATATTGTACATTATAATTCAGTAGAATATTGTACAGTTGAATTCTATACAGAATAATACAATACACTTCAGTTCAACATTCTACAGGACTAGTTCAGTACAGTTTAAACTGTAAAATTTAAAGGAAAAAGTGCTTATTAACTATGTAATTCCAAAATTGGATGCAGTACAAGGCACAGAATCATAAAAGTGTCTTCAATATTTTAAATAAGCTCAATTTCTTTTGCAAGTAAATTGTGCAAAGTCGTTATGAGAAACAAGTAAACTTGGCTGAAGTCAAATTTTCCTGAAATTTATTATTTCATCTACACCATTATCGTCCTCGTAATGATTCACACATTCTCATGAGAATTATTTCACTGCAGTAGTAACAGCTATTACAGTCAGACGTTCATAACCTGGCATAAGAAGCACTTTTCCTGATCTCTGCCAAGATAATAAAGTTTTGGATTTATCTCACTCGTGCCAAGAATTTCTGTTGTGCATAAAAAATGCGCAAATTGCCATTTTAATTTAATAATTTGAATTGATTACCTGAATGTTACTGCATATGATTCATATTTAGAAATCCGTCAGAGATATATTTTATTGCATTGAAAAATGCACCTACAATTTAAAAATATAACTTTTGAGAAAAATCGTTTCGAAATTTACTATATTCTTTGGAATTAAATTATCTGAAATCGAGATATTTGAAGTGAAATCAGTGATCCACGGCAACTAGATATTAAATATACATATATATTATATATACATATATGTATATATGATCATACGTATAGTCATCAAGCTGAAAAACAGACTGTAAGTAGGGATGTTCAATTCCGATTCAATTCTTTAAAATATCGATTCTTTTGGTAAAAAAATTTATTTTTTGAATCGATTCTTTGCTATTCGATCTTTTGGTGAATCGATTCTACACGAAAACATCCAAATTCAATGCAATTTTGGATCGATTCCCCAAAGATCGAAACAAACGATCCAAAAAATCGATTTTTTTATTCGATTCTCATGTGTTCGATTCAAGATCGATTCGAGAATCGAAATTTTCGGAAGAATCGAACATCCCTAACTGTAAAGGAACGAACGGTTGCAGCCTTGGTCACTCCATCGAATTTTGTCGAATAATATTTACTTAAATCTTCTAAGTTTAAAGCTAACTAATCCAACATGCAAAAAAAGCCATTCAGACCTTGAATTAAAATTGGTAAATTGATCTTTACCTCAGAAATGCTGCTAAAGTCAATATTTGTTGAAAAAAAAATATTTTTGTAATGAATGGCTCTGTTGAAAGATCTGGAGAACAATAATAAATTTAGTAATAGTACAATATAAGTACAATATTCAGTAGGGTGGTCCAAATTTTTTTTCAAATTTTCATGCTCTCACCCCCCAAATTTGTTCGAATCCACAAAAAAATAAATGCGTCTTTTTAAAATAATATTTAGTGGTTCCGCAAGCCCCATGAAATTTAATACGCATTTCCCATGAGAAAAAAAGACATTTTTGTAAATTTTAGTCAGATTTGTCAATATTAAGTGAATCGACTTAAAACTGGACATTTCTCTTCACAAGTATATGTTTACATAAATTGTTTAAACAATTTATTATTGTTTATAGCAATTTCCTATTGGAATAGAGTTAGAATAGGAAATAGAATAGAAAATAAAATAGAATAGTTAGAAAGTCGCGGTTGTTTCCGAATTTTTCAACTTATTTTCAACTTTTCAGTTAGGGCGAGGTAATAATCAATTTAAGTTAACAGAAATATTTTTTAAAACAATTTATTATTATTTATAACGATATTCTTTTAGAATAATCTTAGAAAGTTACGGTTTTTTTTCTAAAATTTTCCACCTTTTCTCCACTTTTCAATTAAAATGAGGTAATAATTAATGTAGTTTAACAAACATAATTGGTTAAACAAATTATTATTATTATTTATAACTATCTTCTCCTATAGTAATGCTAGATAGTTGCCGATTTTTCTAAAATTTTTCACCTTTTGTCCACAATTAGAGTGACGTAATAGTTATTTCAAGTTAACAAAAATAATCGTTGAAACAATTTATTATGATTTTTAATAATATTCTCTTTGAATAATGCTAGAAATTTGTAGTTTTTCCTGAAATTTTCAACTTTTTGTCCACTTTTCACTTGAGTGAGGAAATAAAGAAGGCAATTTAGCAATCATAATTGGTTAAACAAATTATTATCATTTATAACTATCTTCTCCTATATTAATGCTAGATAATTGCGGTTCTTGTCAGAAATGTTTCACTTTTTGACTACTTTTCACTCAGTGAGATAATAGTTAATGCAAATTAACAAACACAATTGTTTAAATAATTCATTATTAATTATAACAATATTCTCTTAGAATAATGCTACAAAGTTACGGTTTTTTCAAAAATTTGCCACCTTTTGTCCACTTTTCAATTAGAGTGAGATAATAATTATTTTAAGTTAACAAACATAATTGTTTATACAATTTATTATGATTTTTAACAATATTCTCTTTGAATAATGCTAGAAATTTGCGTTTTTTTCTGAAATATTTAACTTTTTGTCCACTTATCGATTAGAGTGATTTAATAAATAATGCAATTTAACAAACATAATTGTTTAAACAAATTATTATTATTTATAACTATATCCTCCTATAGTAATACTAGATAGTTGCGGTTTTTTTCTGAAATTTTTAACTTGTTGTCCACTTTTCACTTAGTGAGGTAATAATTAATGCAAGTTAACAAACATAATTATTTAAACAATTTATTATTGTTTATAACCATCTTCTCTTAGAGTAATGCTATAAAGTTGCGATTTTTTCTGAAATCTTCAGTTTTACTTTTACTTTTTAGTTATGAATAAATAATAAATGAACATCTACAAGAATCATTTTTTAAATAGTATTTTATTTCTTTCAAAGTGAAGTGTTTTTACTCTTTTGCTAATGTTTTAAGAATTCTAATTTAAATAAAAAGGCTATCCCACAGTAGAAATAAAAACAAAGGATGAAATAATTAAGAGTAGGTGGGATGAGTGGGTCTATAAATGACTTGTAAAAATTTTGTTTTGAATTACAACACGTACTTTATTGCAAAGAGTAAAAGAAAAATTTGGAATTGCACACATTTTACTATCAGCCCCCCCGCCCCTTTCTATCCTGGAGAAAAAATGTTGTCGTCGATGATAATATACATATATGGAGATTAAAAAGGCCTCAATCAAATAATAATTTGATTATAACATCGGTAAAGTCATTATTTATTTGATTCTAATAATTAACTTGCATTGATTATTACCTCATTAAGTGAAAAGAGGTCAAAAAGTTGAATATTTCAAAAAAAAACCGCAACTTTCTAGCATTATTCTAAGAGAATATTGTTATAAATAATGATAATTTGTTTGAACAATTATGTTTGTTAAATTGCATTAATTCTTAACTCGCTCTAAGCGAAAAGTGGACAAAAAGTTGAAAATTTCAGAAAAAACCGCATTATTCAAAAAGAATATTATTACAAATTTTAATAAATTATTTAAACAATTATGTTTCTGAACTTGAAATAATTATTACCTCATTAAGTGAAAAGTGGACAAAAGGTGGAAAAGTTTAGAAAAAACCGCAACTACCTAGCATTACTATAGGAGAAGATAGTTATAAATAATAATAATTTGTTTGAACAATTATATTTGTTAAACTGCATTAATTATTAACTCACTCTAAACGAAAAGTGGGCAAAAAGTTGAATATTTCAGAAAAAACTGGGACTTTCTAGCATTATTCAAAGAGAATATAATATAATATAATATAATATAATATAATATAATATAATATAATATAATATAATATAATATAATATAATATAATATATTGCCATGATAGAATATATTACTGCCCAGAATAATTTAATGCAATAAATTTGTGTTATAGTATATTACAAATATAGTAAATATAGTATAGAGTATTTTGTATCCTATTGATCCATATTGATTTTTCGGGCCCTAATGTTCTTGAGTATTAAAAGCCCAATTAGTCTTTAAAAAGCAGACTGAGATCAAAATTTATAATTTACGTCGACGGATGTGATTCAAACGTCAGAAACGTCTTTCTTTTTGACGTAGTAAAACTTTTATTTACATCCAAGATTCCAGAGTCTCCTACTCCTTCGGTTTGGAAACGAGTCGTTGCTTATTTAAGAAACTTTTGACTTTCTTTATTTGGGGAACCTTTCCGAACGCAAACGAAATATTTGGCAGATGAATTTCTTTAGTTTGAACTACTTATGTTTTTTTGATGATGTGACATAAAAATGGAAAAAGTTGGGAATGGAAATAAGATTGGGAATGGGAAAAGGGCTAAGGCCAAAAGGAAAAGGAAACCGGAAAATTAAAACGGAAATTTAAATAAAAATGGACATGGAAAATATACACGAAAAATTCAAATGAAAAATGGAAAATAAAAATAAAAATGAAAAATGGAAAAAGGGAATAGGAATGGGAATGGGAATGGGGAAGGTGAAGGGAATGGAAATGGAAATGAGAATAGGAATGGAAGTGGGATGGAATGGGAATCAGAAGAGGAAAAAGGGAAAAGGGAAACGGGAAACGAGAAAAGGGAAAAGGGAAATGGAAAAGGGAAAGGGGAAAGGGAAATTTGAATTGAAAATTTCAATAAAAATGGACATGAAAAAAATGTACACGAATGAGAATGGGAATCGGTAGAGGGGAATGAGAAAAGGGAAAATTAAATTCAAAATTCAAATAAAAATGGACATGGAAAAACATGTAAGCGAGTGGAAATGGAAACGGAAATGGGATTAGGAATGGGATTGTGGCTGGGAATGAGAATGGGAAGCGGGAAAAGGAAAAAAGGAAAATTGAATAGGAAATTTAAGTAAAAATGGACATGAAAGAACATGTACACAAATAGAAATTGGAATGGAAATAAGAATGGGATAGGCAATGGTAATATGAATAGGAATCGGAATGGGAATGAGGACAAAGAAAAAGGAAGAGGAAAAATTGAATTAGAAATTTAAATAAAAATGGACATGGAAGAACATGTAAACGAATGGAAATGGAAACGGGAATGAGATTGGGAATGGGAATGGAAATAGAAATGGAAATCGAAATGGGAATGGGAATAGGAATGGAAATGGAAATGGGGACAGGAATGGGAATAGGAACAGGAATGGGAATGGGAATAGGAATGGGGATGGGGCAGGGAATGGGAATGGGAAGGAAAATGAGAACGTAAATGGGAATGGGAAGAGGGAAAAGGGAAAATAGAAAATTAAATAGGAAATTTAAGTAAAAATGGGCATGGAAGTACATGTACACGAATGGAAATGGGAATTGGAATAGGGATAGGCAATGGTAATGGCAATAGGAATCGGAATGGGAATGGGAATAAGGAGAGGGAAAAGGGAGAAAGGAAAATTGAATTGTAAATTTAAATAAAAATGGACATGGAAGAACATGTAAACGAATGGAAATGGAAACGGGAATGGGATTGGGAATGGGAATGGAAATAGAAATGGGAATCGAAATGGGAATGGGAATAGGAATGGAAATGGGAACAGGAATAGGAATGGGAACAGGAGTGAGAATGGGAATGGGAATGGGAACAGGAATGGGAACAGGAATGGGAATAGGAATGGGAATGAGGAAGGGAATGGAAATGGGAATGGGAATGGAAATGAGAACGTAAATGGGAATGGGAAGAGGGAAAAGGGAAAATAGAAAATTGAATAGGAAATTTAAGTAAAAATGGGCATGGAAGTACATGTACACGAATGGAAACGGAAATGGGAATTGGAATAGGGATGGGCAATGGTAATGGCAATAGGAATCGGAATGGGAATGGGAATAAGGAGAAGGAAAAGGGAGAAGGAAAAATTGAATTGTAAATTTAAATAAAAATGGACATGGAAAAACATGTGAACGAATGGAAATGGAAACGGGCATGGGATTGGGAATGGTGATGGAAATCGAAATCGAAATGGAAATCGGAATGGGAATGGGAACAGGAATGGGGATGAGAATGGGAATGGGAACGGGAACGGGAATGGCAATGGGAATGAAAATAGGAGTGGGAATGGGAACAGGAATAGGAATGGGAATGGGAAAGAAAATGAGGAAGGGAATGGGAATGGGAATGGAATGGGGAAGGAAATCGGGATAGAAATGGGAATGGGAATAGAAATGGAAATGGGAATAGAAGTGGGAATAGGAAGAGGAAAAAGGGAAAATTAAATAGGAAATTTAAGTAAAAATGAACATGGAAGAACATGTACACGAATGAAAATGGGAATGGGAATAGGAATGAGATAGGCAATGATAATGGGAATAGGAATCGAAGTGGGAATCGGAATGTGGAGAGGGAAAAGGGAAAAGGAAAAATTGAATTGCAAATTTAAATAAAAATGGACATGGAAGAACATGTAATCGAATGGAAATGGAAATGGGAATGGGATTGGGAATAGGAATGGGGATGGGAATGGGAATGGGAATGAGAATGAGAATGGGAATGCGAATGGAATGGGAAAGGAATGGGAATGGAATGGAAACGGAATGGGAATGGAATGGGAATGGAATGGGAATGGAATGGAAATGGAATGGGAATGGAATGGGAATGGAATGGGAATGGAATGGGAATGGGAATGGAATGGGAATGGAAATGGAATGGGAATGGGAATGGGAATGGAATGGGAATGGAATTGGTATGGGAATAGAAATCGATATGGTAATCGGAATGGGAATGGGAATACGAATGGGAACATGAATGGGAATGGGGATCAGACTAGGAATTGAAATGGGAATGGGAATTGGAATGGGAATGGGAATGAGAATAATAATGGGAACGGGAACGGGAATGGAAATGGGAATGGGAATGGGAATGGGAGTGGAATGGAAATGGAATGGGATTTAGAATGAGAATGGAAATCGAAATCAGAATGGGAGTGGGAATAGAATGGAAATGGAATCGGAGTGGAATGGAATTGGGAATTAGAATGCAAATCGAAATGGAAATTGTAATGGGAATGCAAATGGGAGTGGGAACAGGAATGGGAATGGTATGGGATTGGGAATAGGACTAGGAATGGGAATGGGAATTGGAATTGGAATTGGAATGGGAATGGGAATGAGAATGGTATTGGGAATGAGAATGTTAATGGGAATGGGAATGCGAATGGGAATGTTAATGGGAATGAGAATGGAATGGGAATGGGAATGGGAATGGGAATGGGATCGGAAATGAGAATGGGAATGGGAATATTAATGGGAATGAGAATGGAATGGGAATGGGAATTGAATTACGAATGGGAATGGGAATGCGAATGGGAATAGGATTCGGATTACGAATGGGAATGGGAATGGGAATGGGAATGGGAATTGGAATGGGAACGGGAATGGTAAGAGGGAGAAGGGAAAAGGGAAAATTGAATAGGAAATTTAAATAAAAATGGACATAGAAAAAAATGTACACGATTGATAAATGGGAATGGGAATGGGAATAGGAATGGCAATGTATACTTAAAAATTGAAAATGTGAATATAAAATTGAAAATGAAAATGGAAAATTCTAAATAGAGATGGAAGAGGAAAAACGAAAATGGAAAGGAAATTAGTTTTCCAGCAATCTGGCAGGGTGACCAAATTCCTGATCGACAGCATGCAGCAGACAAGTTCGAGCAACGTCTCAGGGTCGAGGGGAAGCTGTTCTCCGGTGATCTCGTGTCAATTTGGAAGTTTTCCAGTTCCTTTCAAGTTTTATACGTACAACTCGATTTACCAGTGCAACGAGGGTGCCCCAAAGACACGATAGAGGACGATGGATGATTTGAGGCCGGAAGAGGTCGATACCGCAGTCTGCCAGAAATCCGGCTCCTAACTAGATTTCACCATCTGAGTCACGGCCCTGAGATCGAGTGCAGCCGCTTTGAATCTTTCCTCAAGAACCTTGTCGTGCCTTTGAGAACCTCCTTCGAGAACCTCCTATTGACGATATATTCAAGGCCAAAAAGTTCCTTAGTCTTGCAAAAGAAATTCTAGCCTGTTTTTGCCAACTTAATATCTTTAATTTAAGTGAATAAATTTTTCAGAAATTTTGTGTGTGGTATCATTCCGAATAGGACTCATAAGGCCCTATTAATTTTTGTACGGAAATTGGGACCCTAATAGAATTTCAAACAGAAGACAATAGCCAGTGTGACTCTAATAGTGTAAAGAAAATTTCTAAAAACTCATGCCCTATGAAAACAAATACGTTTTGAGAAAGACCCATAGGGCCCAAATTAATATTCATGGGGAATATGAAGCTCCAATGAAATCATAAACAAACCATCATTCTTAGAGTTCCTTTAATGTCTAAAGAAAATTCATGCAAGTCTAAATAGGACCCGTATAATTCCAAGTAAGTCACATAGGCCCATGGGGTACAATTAAGACCAATTAAGGTCTCGAATTAATGGTTATAGAGAACGTAAAATTATATGGCAATTTTTCGAAGAAACAAACCATGATAACTGTTTTATTAGGTTTCAAGTAAGACCCGGCGCAATATTGTAAGGCCAAAATTAATACTCATGGGAGACATGTTCTCTCAAATTCAAACAAGAGCCATGAAAATCCAACGGACATATGTTTCTTTTCAAAAAAAGATCACCCAAAATTAATATTCATGGAAAATATAAGTCCCATTAGGCTCATGAAGACCCAATTAATATCCACAGATCTTCAATCAATGTTCATAGCGAATGTGAAGCTGTAATGCCATTTTTAAAACAAAAAAACCATGATAACGATTTCACTTGGATTCAAATTAGGCCCAGAAGAATACGATGAGGCCCAAATTAATGTTAAAAGTAAACGTGGAACTTTTTGAACGGAAGAATATTTTCTCCCGTATTGAAAAAGGCCCTTAAACTTCAAATTGAGACAGATAGGTACCAAATAAGGCCCATAGGGCCCAAAAATTACTATAACTTAAGAATATTAAGGTCTAATGGAATTTTAAACAAATAATTTTGCTTAATTTAAGAATTTAGATGTTAATTTTGTTTGTCTACTTGGTCCCTGGTCAAAAACTTAAGATCACTAATAAAATTTTGCTTAATATTCATTTAAGATCCAAAGATGATCCATACAAAGGACCCTAAAATCTAAATAAGGCCCGTATGGTTCCAGACAAGTCCCATGGGACCCATGTGGGTCCAATTCAAACTCACAGGAGTTCAATCAATGTAAAGCTGTAATGCAATTTTTCAAACAGAACATCAGGATAAATCTTCCATTAGGATTCAAGTAAGGCCCAACAGAATATGATATAAGACCCAAAATGGATTTTCTCGTAAAAAATTGAGTCGGAATGAAGTGAAATAAATAAAAAAATGCATGTATCGTGGTCGGGAAATACCGAATATACTCTGAAAGCGGGAACCGAGGAAATATGCACAGAAATAGATCCAGGTTGCGCAACGCTTTGGTAAATTAGGATTCTGACGCGGGCGGATGCCATACCGATGCTTATTGCGAGGCCGCTAGGACAACGTAGCACGTAATCGTCGTCGAAAACTTAGCACGTCACTATTACACAAATATGTAAACATTCTTGCATCTATTGCATTCAATACTTTGAATCTTCTGATAATACGGTCTATATACAGAGTTTTTTTTAAATATCTCGTTTCCAGGATTAAAACTGGAATTTTTCAGATAAAATCGGATAGAAACGGATAGTATTGGATAGAAAGGATATAATTGGATAGAAACGGATATAATTTGATAGAAAATGATAGAATTGGATAGAATTTGATAGGAGCTGATAGAAGTGGATAGAAAATATCAAAATTGGTAGATAGTAACGAACTCAAACTGATAGGATGTGAACATTTAATAATGCTGGATCTGCTGTTGTAGAGGGTTTCCTATAGGATCTGGTAGAAATGGGTAGAAACGGATGGATAAACATGGATAGAACATGGATGGATAAAAATATATAAATTAGTAGATGATAACAAATGGTATATAGGTATATAACTTGTACTAAACAGTTGTATACAATCTCGGCTGAATCCACAGAAATGGAGAGGGATATAAAAAATAACATTTATGCTCTATGGGTAGAAAAAGATACGAACAGCATAGGAATGGATAAATAATAATTCTAATTAAAAGGGTAGATCCGGACAGAACACAATGAATACAAACGTTCTGAATTTACATTGGCTAGAACATTTAAATTCGCATGTAAATGGATAACGATGTATAAAAACTGGTCTAAACGGATAGAAATGGATAGGTTACGACGGATTTCAATAAATGCAAACATGGATTGACATGTTCTGGTACCGTAGAGAATAGACACGGATAGGAAAATAGTATTTGTCGACTGCTTAAAGTGATCGGATTGAAACGCATAGAAATGGATAGAAATGTATGTAACCTAAGGAATAAAAATGGATTCGAACAGATACAAACTTTCTATCCACGAAGAGGAAATTTTGTCCGCTTCTATTTTTTACCAATTCAAGTATTTCTTGCATGTCTATCCGTTTTGATCAATTTCTATAAATTTCTATCCCTGTATATCGATGTCTATTTATTTCTATACATTTCGATAAGTTTTTATTCGATTTTTTGCAATTAAATTGTCAATTGGAATAGTAATTTTTGAAAACAGATAACTTAGTACAAGAAAGGCTAAAAATGAATAGGAAAGGTATTCAAACGTATAATTGTGGATAGAAGACGGATAAAAACTAATAGAATTGACCATTTTCCAAGACTTTGGATAGTAGATTGAAAGATTTTTTTCCTTAAATTATTTATCGTAACTTTCTATCATTAATTTTTTGACGATCCACTTGCAGTAACTGTTGAACTTTTTAACATTGTTTTTTTTATTTAATTTTATCGGAAAAATATAAAACAAATTTTTCAGTATAAAATTTTCCTAATCCTTACAAATCGATTGTAGTACTATAATTAGAAAATGTTTATTTTTGACTGAAACGACTCAGAGAAGAGTATGAGTCATTCACACATTCTCGACGATTTATTTATGACGTTTTATCCGAAATTTATGCTCCTTCCTTACAGTAGTTCATGTCTTCAAATTCTATTTACACGAAAACGTGATGCTTAATGACACTAAAACAAATTGTTTATTCACTTATTCAATCTATCGTTCATTCATTCAGGTATTTATTTTTTAACTTATTTATTCATTCATTTTATCTCTAAAGCCAATAAATTAAACGTTAATTCATTTTTAATCCTTAATTTAATGAAGAATATAAGCAAAAAAAATTTTTTATTTTCCGTATATTGTATATTGTATATTATATATATTTTATATTGTATAGGGTGTATATAGTGTATATATTATATATTGTATAGGGTGTATATAGTGTATATATTGTATATTGTATACATATGAGGTATATATGTATTGTATATGGTGTATATATTGCATATTGTATATGGTGTATATTAGGGTGGTCCTTATTTAGAGAGTAAATATTTTTTAACTCGTTTGCTCCCACTGTCGAAATTTTTTCGTATGACCAAAAAAAGAAAGTACACCAAATTTTAGCCAAATTGGTTAATATTTACCCATCAAACATATGCCTTGAAGTTTCCCATGGGATTTACATGGGAGAAATCACGTAAAAACGAAAAATCTGCATAAATTTTTCAATTTTTATTCGAATCATTCTATCTCCGAGACCGAAAATTTGCATGGGATGCTTAAAATATCTTCATAGTCAAAAACTCAAAATTTTGGAAAATCACAAAATGACGGCCATCTAAAATGGGCCCAAAAATAGCATTTCTTAAAGTTATTAACAAAGCGTGACCAAAAATTGTGGAAAAATTTAATCATTTATTCTCAAGCGAATGCAAGATCTCTAAATCTAAACTTTTGAAAAAATACAAAATGGCGGCTAATTCAGAACTCAAAAAATATATTTTTCCCACAGTTTTCATAGTTTTCAATGTAATACTTTTAAACTTCCGGAAAACAAACTGTTTGGCTTCAGAAATTACTTGATAATTTTAAAAATCTATAATTTTGAAAAAATACAAAGTGACGGCCAATTCAAAATTAAAAAATGGCTATTTTTTACAGTTTTGAAGGCAATACTTTGAAACTTCGTAAAAACAAACCGCATGGCTTCAGAAACTACTTGATAATTTTAACAATCCAAAATATTGAGAAAAAAAACAAAATGCAAAATTAAAAATAGCTCATTTTTACAGTTTTCAATGAAATACTTTGAAACTTTATCAGAAGAAGAAATGTTGATTCAGAAACTATAACATAATTTGAGAAAACAAAAATTTTGATGCAGTACAAAAAACTGATTACAAAAAATGAGAAAGAGAAACAGAATCTCCTTATTGTTGTTTCCGATATGAAGAAGTCTACATTATCCGACAAGATGCAATCTGAATTAAAATCATACCGTAATAATAATATTAATAATTAATCAAATTAATTTAAATTAAATTAAATTAAAATAATTAATAAAATTATTAATAATGATATTCAAGACACTGCATAAATAATATTTTTTTCATTTAGATGTAAGAACTACGTTCTTCTTGTATTTTTCATTAAACGGATACCATTAATTTTGGATTTGCAAATTTATAAAGTAATTTCTGAAGCCAAACATTTTGTTTTCCCGTAGTTTAAAAGTATTACGTTAAAAACTGAGAAAAAGGTATTTTTTGAGTTTTGAATCAGACGCCATTTTGTATTTTTTCGAAACTTTTGATTTTGAGATATTGCATTTGCTTGAGAATAAATTATTAAATTTTTCTACAATTTTTGGCCACCCTTTATTAATAACTTTAAGAAATAGCATTTTTGGGTCTATTTAGATGGCTGCCATTTTGTGATTTTTCAAAATTTTGAGTTTTTGACTATGAAGATATTTTAAGTATCCCATGTAAATTTTTTTCCATGGAGATAGAACGATTGGAATAAAAATTGAAAAAGTTATGCAGATTTTTCGTTTTTGCGTGATTTCTCCCGTGTAAATTCCATGAGAAATTTCAAGGCTCTTGTTTGGTGGGTAAATATTAACCGATTGGGCTAAAATTTGAGGGGATTTCTTTCTTTTGGCATACGGACAAATTCTGCCAGTGGGAGCAAACGAATTAAACAAAAAAAAAACCACTCTAGTGAATATAGTGTATTTTGTATACATAGTAAATATATATTGTAATTGTATATGGTATATATAGTGTATATTATATAGATTGCATATTGTGAATTGTATATGGTGTATATTGT